>JASDQU010011043.1:68783-104398 GCA_032191745.1 Picea mariana
TGTCTTCTTGCAAGTTAGCTGATCCAGGTCAATATCGATGGCCACCCACCTTTTCCAACTGGCTCAAAACAGTTTTCTGTCAATTTTGGTAATTTACTATTTTTAGCAGTTTTTTCGGGTCCTGAACTTCCAGAGCCGTTTTGAGGCCCTAAACGATGTTTTTTGGGAAAACAGGGAGAAACATGGAAATAAGTTCAATGTTGCTCACACAAAAGTTGTATTCCTCAGATAGATCCGTCCAACGGTGTATCGAGTGCCCCAAACGGAGATCGTATGCAAAAGTTATGCCTTCGAGAAGTTGGCATATCAACTACCTCCATCGGGGCCCTTAGAGCCTCATTTTAATGACCATATTCTTTCGAATGCGAGTAGCCTTCACATCTCTTCTCAGAGATAAGCTGCCACCATGCTAGCGAGTCTTTCAAACTGTATTTTTACAGTCCCTGTACATTTATTTCATTAATAGAAATCGTGTATTAATGTATCTCTGTGTTTATGGTTGCATCTTTGATACATTTCTATTATATTATTGGATATTCGCGATATCTGTGTGCATTTATTTATTATATCTCCGCTCTCATTTTGTGCCGAAAATAATCTAGATCAGTGGTATCAGAGCATGTTGTTATTGATCGTTTTTTCAGAGCATGTCCCCGACAAGGTCCGAGTATATCAAGTTGGGTCTTGAGCTTGTCTCTCTTGAATACAATCACTCTTGTACACCCAAGAAACCCTCAATGGTGGAAGAAAATAAAAACGATGGAGGAGACAATCCTATCAATTTGTTGCTTGATCAATCTCTCACGCGACAGAGGGACGAAATGATGGATCATTTTTCCCACATCCTTCAATGCCTGTCGATAGCAACAGGTGCATATTCATCAAACAACCACTTTGGAATAACCTTTCCTTTCAAGGTACAAGTTAATTTTGATATTCCTGCATTTGAAGGACAGATAGATGTAGAAGCCCTAGACAAATGGTTAAATCTGTTAGAAGGTTATTTCTATGTTCACAATTTTTCCGACAAAGAAAAGATCACCTTCGCGCTACTTAAGGCTCTCCCTCATGTCAAACATTGGTGGGAAACTTACTGGGAGAAAATTCCACAGAGGAGTCTAGAATATTTGGGGCCGAGCCCACTTGGGAATTTTTTGTGGATGCGGTAAAGGAACAGTATTACCCTGTTGGCAACTATGAGGACCAATACATGAGATGGACCACACTGCAACAATAGAGGGGCCAAGCAGTTCTGGATTTCACCAATACCTTCCATACCTTAAGAACCAAGCTGGGTATCAAAGACTCCAAACGAAATTTGGTTCTAAAACACCGTGGAGCTCTACACAAATACATCCAAACTGAAATGGATTTTCTGGACATCTCATCACTCAGTGTTTCTTATCGATATGTTGTTAAAATCGAGTAGACATTTAAGCACCAAAACAAATGGGATTTTGGGTCTGCAAATCCGCAACAACCAAAGTATGAGAAAGACAACCCTAACAAATAGTCTCCCAAAAACCAGTCCAAGCCACAGGAAAAGAAGGGTCATAGAAAGATAAAGAAGGACACCGAAAAATGGTGTGATTTCCACAAAAACCCCTGGCACAACACCGATGAATGTCGCTCAAAACAATCATCGGTGGTCGAGATCAAAGACAAGGAGTCGAACCCTGATTCATAATCTGATTCTGAAAATAATGGTAAAAAACAGATGATCGATGCAGACCCCACTGTTGTTGTCGCAACCACAACAATTCAACCAAAAGAACCGACAGATCCTGAAGAGGAGCAACGCCTTTTTCATTCACAGATGTGGTGAAAGGGACCCTGTTGCATTTATTTTTGATAGCAAAATCCATAAGAACCTCATCTCAGCAGAGGTCATCAAACATTTGGGATTGTCAACAACACCACACCCGCAACCATACAACATCGGGTGGCTTCGCCAAGGACGATATCTTCGTGTCATCCAGTCGTTCTGATTGTAATATGACATCCATCCCTTCAAGGATGATGCATTATGTGATTTTTCCCCACTGGATGTCTGTGATGTTCTCTTGGGCCAACCATATATGTGGAGATGCCATGTTGTTTATGAGTCTCAACCCCGTAGTGTCATTGTTTCTCTAGGGGTTCATCTCTATAGAATACCAGGGGTAGCTCTGACTAGTGTTCCACCTAAACAGTGCCACAAGGTAGTATCTCATACTACAAAACTCAACTTCTTCACAATCTGTTCAAAAGGGGATAGAAGGACACTGCAACCACTACAACCTTGCCCCAAGCACCTTTTATCCAATAGAAGCAGGTCAACAAGGTTGCAACAAAGCACAAATATTCCATCTGCACATCGTCCTCTCATGTAGCTCGACTTTTTGAACAACCTCATGCTCAACATGTTTGTGACAGACTTTCACAAACTGAGCAGCACAACTTCTCCATCAAGGCAAGCAACTCGTCAAGATGCAGATTCAACAAACGCTTTTCCCTCTCCCCTCAACACTTAATGCAATGGAGACCATTGCTTCCAAAGGAGGGAGGATTGATCCAGGTGGATATCAGTGGCCACCCACCTTTTCCAACTGGCTCAAAATAGTTTTCTGGCAATTTTGGTAATTTACTATTTTTAGCAATTTTTTGGGTCCTGAACTTCGGGAGCCGTTTTGAGGCCCTAAACGACGTTTTTTGGGAAAACGGGGAGAAACATGAAACAGAGTTCAATGTTTATTGCACAAAAGTTGTAGTCCTCGGATAGATATTTCCAACGGTGTATCTAGCGCCCCAAACGGAAATCGTATGAAAAAGTTACGCCCCCGAGAAGTTGACATTTCAACTACCTCCATCGGGGCCCGCAAACCTTTTGGATTTTCATCTTCCGGGGTTAGGGTTTTGGATTTTCCTTATGTTAAAAGGGCCCTTAGAGCCTCATTGTAACGACCATGTTCTTGCAAATGCGAGTAGCCGACACATCTCTTCTCAGAGATACGCTGCCACCATTCTAACGAGTCTTTCACTCTGTATTTTTACAATCCTTGTACATTTATTTCATTAATATAAATCATGTATTAGTGTATCTCTGTGTTTATGGTTGCATCTCTGATACATTTCTGTTATATTATTGGATATCTACGATATATCTGTGCATTTATTTATTATATCTCCACTCTCATTTCGTGCCGAAAATAATCTAGATCATTAGCAGTTAAACAATATTGTACAAATTAAGAACAATCAAATCATAACCACAATGGACACAAGAGATACCACATGTTTGTGTAAGATTTTGTATAATTTATATGTATACATATGTGAATATAGTAATATAAATTTTCCCAGCACCAACTATTTTGTATCAACACCAAATGAAGTAAGGAGCACGAACTCTCAAGCAAGACCCAGCTTGCCACAAGACCCATCTTGTTGATAGAACGCATTCTATCCAACTAGAGTTCATATAATAGTTCAACCGAATCTAGTAGCAGTGATCCATTATAGAATCAACTCTATCTCATGATTAAAGGTGTACCATAAATTCTCATCCCCGCACTTTGTCTTCTCTCTGAAATTCGCTCCTTCTTCACTTTATCTTCCCTTTAATATTTGCGCCTTCTTCACTTCTTCTTCTCTCTCATATTCGCACGGACCTCGGGTTCACATCCCCTTCATTTTCTCCACAGGCCGCTCTTTCTAAGCGAGCCTATATTTTCACAAGCCCATGTTCTTCACACAAGCACACCATCTAGTCAACCAATCATGGTTTTATTTATACTTGTTTATGCTCAAAACTTGTAGAAGTTATTGAGCCGACTTGTGCAACAACTTATAACTAACTTGTTCATTTACAACAAATTTTGGGACCACCAGAGATCATCATTTCGAGTCTTCAAATTTACACCTGGCATCCCCTTCACTTTCATAAATCGATCATAGGTATGGATCGATTTCCTTCGCTTCTATGATTACAGAAATTGACACTTCCTTCAAATCATGTTCATATGATCATTGGCGTAGAACCACATGCTTATCAATTTAAGTGACGCATTACATTCTGCCCTTTAAATATTTTTACCATATGATTAATGGCGGTGACCTCACGTGAGGCGAGATGAGCACTTGAGTGCTTATCAATTCAACGTTCATGATTCAATCTCCTGATGAGATGGACTATTGTTAGAACTTCAGGAATTCACCCTACAGGTCTTCGGGACTTCCAACCTTTCAAATCTCCCGAATATGATTTCTTCGAATAGATCGGATGGTTCACATTTATATCACGGAACCAAATCAATGGTCATATACAATCCTTACATCTATCCTTTCATTCCTTAATCCAACGGCCAGGACTTAATCAAGCATTGAGATAGATGGCCACCAATTACTTTGGGACTTAAGCTATTATGCTTACTCTATCCTTCCACTGTATTTTGATCAACAGTTGAGAGTACACCCGACATCAGATCGACTGTCGATATCTCCTTTGGGTCTTCGGACTTAAGAGATTTCAAATCTCATCCCCTTCTTTCCTCTGAACGTCAATCTTTCGGAGCTACCAATCCACTGACCTGTTTCCCTTTTAGATCAACAATCGATATCTCCTTCGGGTCTTTGGAATTCAAAGATTTAAAATCTCAACCCCTTCTTTCCTCTGGAGTGATCACCTGCTGAGTAAGTCATAAGTGGTGGAGACCACTTGCTGTCGGTTAATACTTCCACTTGCATTATCCTTCCACTGTAGTAGATCGACGATCGAGAATTCTCCCGAATTGATCTTCAGATCGAACGTCTCATGTCCACTTCAGGACTTTGGGCAAGTGATGGTGGTAAAACTCCCAAAGCAAAACTCTCGTAGTGACGTATCTTGCTTACGTCACTTGATGACATGTCACAAGATGAGTAGTTGTTGCATGTCACTCAGATTCATGATTTGCATGTACCTAAAATGTCGATTCAACTTGACACCCATCATTCTCTAACTGTGCCACGTGTCCTTGCTGATGTGGTCTGTCACAATTTCTTGCTAACGTGGTTTGTCGACGCAGATCTCCCAATGTGACACATATTCATCTCCTTGATCTAATGGTCAGAATAGTAGTTGAAGGGTATCTCAAATTGACGGCTGAGAGTGACTTCAAAAATTCGTCCTTCATGTCTTCGGGACTTTTGACATTTCTTGGTGGTGAAACTCCCGGACCAATTCTCCCAGAGTGACATAACTTTCTTACGTCACTTGTTGACATGGCATGAGCCAATTTCATCTTGACACTTGTCATCATCTGATTATTCCATGTGTAGTTTTTGATGTGGTATGCCACATTTCCTTGTAGACGTGGTCTGCTGACGTGGTCTACTGACGTGGTTTGCCACATGTCTTTGTAGGTGTGGTTTGCTGACGTGGTCTACCACATGTCCTTGTAGCTGTGGTCTGCTCATGTGGTCTGCCACATGTCCATGTTGACGTGGTCTGCCACATGTCCATGATGACGTGGTTTGATGACATGGTCTTATAACGTGGTTTTCCTGATCTAACGGTCATCGCATTCTCTCCAGATCTGATGGTCCTTATTCATTTTAGATTTCCGGCTCTCCGAGCTTCGGGTTTTTCTAATATCAAACTGAAAAATATGAACTGAGATTTTTCCAAAGCTTAGCCTCCTCGCATATTTATACTCGAACTAAATGTTGTTCATCTATCATGATCCTAAATCGATGGCTTGATCTGTTTGCGATGGAGCTCTTCTAGCTTATCTCGTCCTTCCACTTAGAATGATCCAACGAATCACGGAAATTCACATAAATGAGATCTCATATATTTTACCTCCCTTATCCTATCCTTCCACTCGAAAATGATCCGACGGATGATGGGAATTCGGGTTTGATCCAATGGCTGACGGTTATTTGTATAATCAAATTCTCAACCCTTTAACCCCACTTATCCTATCCTTCTACTTTAAAATGATCTGACGGCTGATGGGAATTCGAGTTTGATCCGACAGCTGAAGGGTATTCGGATAATCAAATTCTCAACCATTTTTCCCTACTTATCCTATCCTTCCACTTAAAGTGATCAAACGGTTGTGAAGACACTCGAAGCAGATCAATGATCAAGGATGATTGTGGAACCATAACTTGTGAGTGATTTAACTCATCACCAGAACTCCATAATTCTAATTTGTACGTTGTTGGCGAGTCAACCACAATCATCGATCTTCGAGGCTATAAGATTTGACGGTCCTGAATAATTGCGGGATTTGGACTAGCGCGATATTTAATTCTCTTTTCGATCTCCGAAATCTATCCCTGTCGTTGTTCTGGCGATTGTGCATCCGATGGTCACAACTTAATATGACTTAAACTAATCATTTGTTGGATCAACCACAGTCGTCGATATTCAAGTCTATGAGATCTGACGATCTAGAACAATTGGGAGATTGGAACTAGCAAGTCGTTTAATTCTCCTTCCGATATCCGCAATCTATCCCTACGTTGATCTGGCTTGCAGATCTGACGGTCACGATCCTCCAATGGTCCTCAAGCCCACTGTCACTCATATGACCGATGTCCTTTATATGAGACGATCAACACCGTCAATTTCTTGATTGAATGGTTGTTGAGGCTTCTCACCTTTTCCTGTGCATTGGTTGACTTCTCAATATTTCTATCAATCCCAAAGATACTTCTGCAATGCTCTCTTCCTTCTGAGATTTGATCTTCATTAGCTTTTGTACTGCGTTTTCCCTTCTAAGATTTGATCTTCTTACTGTTCGCTTCTCCTCCTGAGCTTACGCTTTTGATTCTGAGCTTTGATCTTTGCATATTGTTTGACATTTTTTGTACATATTGTTCACTCCTCCTCCTGAGCTTACGATTTTGATTTCTGCATATTGATACACTGTTGACATCAATGACAATCTCATCTCTGGTAAATCACAATGATAATTCATTATAAAAACAAATCATCACATCGACTGTTGACATCAATGAAAATATGTCCAACAATATCCCCCTTTGTCATTGAGGGCAACCCACTAACTTCATATACAAAACACCCCATGTGATGATGCTTTCCTCTTATGAAGTTTTCTCTCCCCCTTTGACATTAATGGCAAAGGGTTTTTCCTCCTGTGGTAAAGCTCTGCATGTTACTGACCAGAATATGAACTTGGGTAACTCTTCCTACAATCATGTTCTGCATGCCTTAAGTGAATGACTCCCCCTGTCAATATGTTCTCTCTCTCCTTCTGACTACTCTCCCCCTTTGTTTCTGAAAAGGTATCTCTTCATGACAAGGTTTCTTACCATGTTAATTTACTAACTTCTTATCTCAGTTGATTGGGATTTTTGTGTTTCAAATGAGTAGTCTTCTTGATACCAATTTTTGTAGTGATCAAGTCTTTTCAAAATTTAATCTAATTACTTTCCTATTTACTAACCAAAATACTTTCCTTGACTTTTTACTGACTGTTGTCCCCCTTTGTGTCTAAAAGGGTAGATTTTTCTGACAGGGTCTCTCCTCTTGTTATATCTACATGATGTCATGTACATCATTTTGTACATCAGAATGTTTCTTCTGCGGATGTCGTTGTCCTACTAGAACCCTGCGTAATTGTAGCTCATATTATTCAAACAAACCTTGGATCTGCCCATTGATTCTCATCGATCTCTAACTATATGTATCCATATTTGTCCAAGATGCTTCTTTACTGTACATTGCTCTTAAGTTATCTGGGAAATTTTATACTATGCTTATCACATGACTGCAATTCTTTTTGCAGCAATTAACTTCACTCATGTTCACTTGTTCAGTCTTTTTTATCTGCATCTGCGAGTGTCTTGATTTCTTGAACTTTATTCTCTGATATTCTAATACTGCAACTTCATTTTTATTCTATGTTTCATTTACTATTTTTGTCGTATTGTATGAAACATTTCTCATTGACTGTTTTCTTGAGTTCCAATAGTTATGGGCTTTGTGGTCATATCCACCACAACTATAGCATCTCATAGTGTAACAATGTGTAGCAATATGTCCAACATGATCGCAGTTCCAACATCTTATATTGTTGTTGAACCTACCAACTTGTTTTCTTCAATGATGCCTACAATTCAAGGCTTTATGACCATATTCATTACAAGAAAAACAATAACCATTAAAAACACTCTCATATCTTCTTTGATTCATCCATGAAGGTGTCTCTCTTCTAAACTTTCTTTGAGGTATATGAGTAGATTATGGATGTCTTCCTTGATCTGTTATTCTAATTTTTGTAGTGTTTCTCTCATTTCTTGAACATGAAGAACCTAAGGCATATTCGCTTTCACTTTTTACAAATAAAGGAGCTGTGTCAGACCTATCTTCATCCTTTACAAATGAAGGACCTGTGTCAAACATGTTTTCTCCTTTTACAAATGAAAGGGCTGTGTCAAACCTATCTTCATCCTTTACAAATGAAGGACCTATGTCAGACATGTTTTCACCTTTTACAAATGGAGGACCTGCATCAGGTTTCTTAGGAGTACAAATTTATTCCTTGTTGTATCCAAGACCGGGTTTGTCATTTGGTGATCTCTGACTATCCAAGATCTCATCCAGGGTCATGAGTTGTTCATGAACTTGATTTGGTTGTTTGACTTCTCAACCTTCTTTCTAAAATTTACAACTTCTGCTTCCAACTTATGACATGATTCTTCCTTTTTGTTCAGTTGGTTCCTCACTACCTCCTCTCTTATTTTGGCTTCCTCAAGTTGGATTTTATGATTGGCATAGTAGTTCAAACGACTCTAGTAGCAGTGATCCATTATAGAATCAAATCTATCTCATGATCAGAGGTATACCATAAATGCTCATCCCTACACTTTATCTTCTCTCTTAAATTCACGCCTTCTTCACTTCTTATTCTCTCTGATATTCACACAAACCTCAGGTACGCATCCCCTTCATTTTCTTCGCATGACGCTTTTTCTCAACGAGCCTATCTTTTCACAAGCCCATGTTCTTCACATAAGCACACCATCCATTCAACCAATCATGGTTGTATTTATACTTGTTTATGCTCAAAACTTGTAGAAGTTATTGAGCCAACTTGTGCAACAAGTTATAACTAACTTGTTCATTTACAACAACTTTTGGGACCACCATAGATCATCATTCCGGGTCTTCAAATTTACACATGGAATCCCCTTCACTTTCATAAATCGATCACATGTATGGATCAATTTCATTCGTTTCTGTGATTATAGAAATCGGTGCTTCCTTCAAACCATGTTCATATGATCATTGGTGTAGAACCACAGGCTTATAAATTTAAGCGAGGCATTACATTATGCCCTTTAAATATCTTTACCATATGATCAATGACAATGACATCACATGAGGCAAGAAGAGCGCTTGAGCGCTTATCAATTCAACAGTCACGATTCAATCTCCCAATGAGATGGATGATTTTTGAAACTTCGGGACTTCGCCCTTCAGGTCTTCGGGACTTCCAACCTTTCAAATCTCATGAATACGATTTTTCCGAATAGATAAGATGGTTCACATTTATATCACACAACCAGATCAATGGTCATATACGATCCTTAAATCTATCCTTTCATTCCTTAATCCGACGACTAGGACTTAATCAAGCATTGAGATAGATGGCCACCAATTATTTCGGGACTTCGGCTATTATGCTTATGCTATCCTTCCACTATATTTTGATCAATGATTGAGAGTACACCTGACATCAGATCAACGGTCAAGATCTCCTTCGGGTCTCCAGAATTTGGAGATTTCAAATCTCAACCCCTTATTTCCTCCGTACGTCAATCTTTTGGAGTTGTCAATCCACTAACGCGTGTCCCTTTCGGATCAATAGTCGAGATCTCCTTCATGTCTCCAGACTTCATAGATTTCAAATATCAAACCCTTCTTTCCTCTGGGGTGATCACCTGCTAAGTAAGTCATAAGTGGTGGAGATCGCTTGCTATCGGTTAATACTTCCACTTACACTATCTTTCCATTGTAGTAGATCGACAATCGAGAATGCTCCCGAAGTGATCTTCATATCGGACGTCTCGTGTCCACTTTGGGACTTTGACATTCAAGACTTTAGGAATTTGGGAAAGTGCTAGTGGTAAAACTCCCAAAGAAAAACTCTCGTAGTGACATAACTTGCTTACGTCACTTGATGATGTGTCACGAGTTGAGTAGCTTCCGCATGTCACTTAGATTCATGATTTGCACGTACTTGAAATACCAATTCAACTTGACACTTGTCATTCTTTTACTGTGCCACATGTCCTTGCTGACATGGACTGCTAACGTGGTCTATCACAGTTTCTTGCTGACATGGTTTATCGATGTAGATCTCCCGATGTGACACATATTCATATCCTTGATCTAACGGTCAGAATATTATCCGAAGGGTATCTCAGATCTATGATTGAGAGTGACTTCGGGACTTCGAGACTTTTGACATTTCTTGGTGGTGAAACTCCCAAAGAAATTCTCCCAGAGTGACGTAACTTTCTTACGTCACTTGCTGACATGGCACTAGCCAATTTCCTCTTGACACTTGTCATCATATCATTATTCCATATGTACTTGATGATGTGGTATTCCGATGTGGTCTGCTACATGTCCTTGTAGACGTGGTCTGCCACATGTCCATGCTGACGTGGTCTACTGACATGATCTGCCACATGTCCTTGTAGGCGTAGTCTGTCACATGTCCATGCTGACGTGGTCTACTGATGTGGTCTACTTGATCTAACGGTCATTGCATTCTCTCTAGATCTGATGGTCCTTATTCATTTCGGATTTTCGGCTCTCCGGGCTTCGGGTTTTTCGAATCTCAAACTGAAAAATCTGAAGTGAGATTTTTCTGAAGCTTAACCTCCTCGTATCTTTATACCCGAACTAAATTTTGTTCATTGATCATGATCCTAGATTGATGGCTCGATCTGTCTGTGATGCAACTCTTCTAGCTTATCCCATCCTTCCACTTAGAATGATCCAATGACTGAAGAAAATTCACATAAATGAGATCTCATATCTTTTACCTCGCTTATCCTATCCTTCCACTCGAAAATTATCTGACAGCTGACGGGAATTCGGGTTTGATTTGACGACTGACCGGTATTCAGATAATAAAATTCTCAACCCTTTAACCCCACTTATCATATCCTTCTACTTTAAAATGATTCAACAATTGACGGGAATTCGGGTTTGATCCAACGAATGAAGGGTATTCGGATAATCAAATTCTCAATCGTTTTGACCTGCTTATCCTATCCTTTCACTTAAAATGATCCAACGATTTTGAAGACACTCGAAGCAGATCAAGGATGATTGTGGAACCATAACTTGCGAGTGATTTAACTCATCACCAGAACTTCGTAATTCAAAGTTGTGCATTGTCGGTGAGTCAACCACAATTGTTGATCTTCGAGGCTATAAGATCTAACGGTCCTGACTAATTATGGGATTGGGACTAGCGCGATATTTAATTCTCCTTTCAATCTCCGCAATCTATCCTTGTCGTTGATCTGGCGATTGCGCATCTAATGATCATGACTTAATATGACTTAAAATAATCATTTGTTGGATCAACCGCAGTCATCGATATTCAAGTCTATGAGATCTGACGATCTAGACCAATTGTGGGATTGGAACTAGCGAGTCATTTAATTCTCCTTCTGATCTCCACAATCTATCCCTGCAGTTGATCTGGCTTGCAGATCCGACGGTCACGATCCTCCAATGGTCCTCAAGCTCACGACCACTCATATGACCGATGTTCGTTATATGAGACGATCAACATCATCAATTTCTTGATCAGACGGTTGTTGAGGCTTCTAACCTTTTCATGTGCATTGGTCGACTTCTCAATATTTCTATAGATCTCGACGATACTCCTGCAATGCGCTCCTCCTTCTGAGCTTTGATCTTCATTCGATTTTGTATTGTGTTTTCCCTTATGAGCTTTGATCTTCATACTGTTCGATTCTCCTCCTGAGCTTACGCTTTTGATTCCGAGATTTGATCTTTGCATATTGTTTGAATTTTTCTGTGCATACTGTTCGCTCCTCCTCCTGAGCTTACACTTTCAATTTTTGCATACTGATATACTGTTGACATCAATGACAATCTCATCTCTGGTAAATCACAATGATAATTCATTATAACAACAAATCATCACATCGACTGTTGACATCAATGACAATATGTCCAACAACTACTATTGTACACCATGGCACCATTGATGTGACACAAATACCAATCATGAGACAAGAGGTATAAATGAATGTTAGAGAACTCGAACTTTCCCCAAGGAGAGTTAATACATGACTTGGTAACGTTTCTTTTTAACATAATGTATAGTGATAATTTACCTAAAAGGTTGTGCATTCCTTTGAAAAAATTAATACAAGGAGAGGAGGATGTCACTATGATAAATGCTTCTATTCCAGAAAATCATACATGTAAGGTAGGAAAGAGTATGACAATAAGAACCTGTCATGAGTTTCAACTTGATGCACAAATATGAAAATTTGAAGTGAATGTTGTTATGTTGGTGTTAGGATCATATGTAAATATATTTCCATGGGATATTATGGGGAAACCAAGTTTGGTATACTCTCCCATTCACTCACATATGACTAACTAATATAAGTCTTACTCTATTGGAAGATTGGAAAATGTGGAGCTTGATCTTGCATGAGTTAAGACCAGTATAGATTCAAAGTGATCAAACGCATGGATGAGAAGAAATCATAAGCTACATTATTAGGAATTGAGTGGGAATTTTACAATGATGCCATTAAATTGAATGATAAGAATGTGACTTTTGTTGTTGAAGGGACTAGGTTTGTGCAACCCTTAGGTCCATAATAGGGACCAAGATATACTGAACATGTTGAATATTATCTTGAAGGATATATGGTGGATCGCATATATATTTGGATGACAAATACTAGAGATGAATATATGAATTACATTGTAGATGGAATGGAAAGTTGTAAGAGTATCTGTGATTTTGACATTGATTCCAAATAATTTGCAAAATGCAACCATTAAACATCATCTAGAATTCACACTAATGTGAGATAAGTAAGATAGATTGGATAAAAAATGAGAAGTCTACCCAAGTATGATGGATTTGGAGATGTTGACAATTTTTTGGACTTGATGTTATAGAAGGGAGCTTAATAATTTTGTAATCATGGAGCACTTGGTTGAGATAGGGTATTTAAAAATATCATCCCTTTTTCTCCAATCTATTGTTGATTCTTGAGAATCTAGGTGAATTCTACATCCAGTGTGAGGGAGATGTGTAATGTACATGTTTGATGTTAAGGTGACATGTGGCATAAGTTAACCCAATATAGCAATTTGTTTTCTAAATAATAACCCAGTATGGATGGAAGAGATGTGCAATGCACATGCTTATAAATCAAAATATTTAAAATAAAATAAAATTTATAATGTAAAAAGGAAAATTTAAGAAAAAATATCACAAATTAATTATACATGGAAGAGGTTGTAACACCTATCATGTTAACACATAGGATGTATAGGTCTTGATGACATGAGATTATCCATCATGATAAGAATAACGGTCCTTATGAGTCACACTTTTGACTTTCTTCATTATGTTGTTGACATGTCACACCTCAAGTCTATACTTGAGTTTCCTTTTTGTCATTATCCATTTTCACAAGTGTCAAGTCAAACCAAGTATGTGTGCTGCCAACTCACTAGGAGAGTTTGCAACATACTCCAAGTACATTTTTCTTTCATTTCAAATCATTACTCTAAATGATCTTTTCAAAAGGGATTTTATGGTTATCAGTGCTTGCAATTTAACGATTTTTCAAGAATTATGTTACCAAAATTAACAACATCCTTGAATTTCATGATTCATCTTAAAATTGGAGCTGCAAAATCACTCAGACAAAGGCGTTGTGAACTGCTGAAGAGGAGGGTTGGAGGTTAGGCTACTTGCATACACCCTTGTGCAAATTCAAAGATACCAGCATCAAACTCAGGGCCATCAAGTACTCTATGAGATTTTGTGCTCTATTTGAAGTTCAATAAAGGGGTTTGGCTGCTTGTTTTTCCTTTGGCGTTGTGAAATTGCAGAGGCATTGCGAACTGGCTGACATGGGCATTGTGAACTTATTTCCTGTAGTTGTTTCTTATAAATATTTGATCATAACTCCAAAATGATGATGTGGGTTTTTCTGAATTTTTATTTGGAGGAGCATGATAATGGCATTGAATTGTTGACAAAATTTCATCCTGAACCAGTTTGGCATTCAAGAGATATAATTAAAACACTAGTGCACTGCAAACTGGCACTACAAACTCTCTGTTTTGCATATTTGTTGGAGATTCGCCTTGTTTGGAGGTTTACACCTATCAAGGAGGGTTCAAATGACTTCTCAGAGATTAGTTATATGTTCAGGGACACCTGTACCTAAGAATTAGCTCCATTAAGACCTCATGCAGTGAATTGGAAACAAATTTATTAATGATTTCCAACAACTTCCTGAAAATTAGCAATTTGTTGGATCCTTGTCTGTTTGACTATTGCCACCTATCTCCAAGGCCTAGAATCCAATGGAAGAGATGGGTTTCGACCTCCTAAGCATATTTTGTATGTTATTTCATATTTAATGGGTGAGAGGAATCAAGAGAGGGGTTGGAATGGAGTGATAGAGACTCATATCTTTTACACTGTCTATGTAGAAGAAGAGTACTTCTGACTGTATGTATTGGACTTAAGATCCTTTGAATAATGGAAGTCATTTATTTTTCTTATCATCTTATTTTTGTCACAGTCCATTGAAAGATTTAGTTGACTGAGTTGTAGCTTTATTGCAATAGATTATCTATTGTGGTACTTGTGCAAATATAAGAGAATTTTCATCTTTGATTATGAGAAGATATTATTTCAAAGAGTTGTTCCTTATATGTCTATCATACTACATGATGTAGATGATAGGAATTTCACATTCTTCTTATTAAGTCTTCTACCTACTCATCCTATTTTCTATAACCCTGATCAAATTTATTTAGAGCCTTATTTGCTTGTGCATATTCTATGAAGTAAACTAAGATTGACATTCTTTTCATAGTCTTTCATCCATTTGTCATTTACTAAAAATTTGATCTTCCACACTTTGATGGGTAATGGGATTGCACTCATAGCAGTCTAGGTGTGACTCTTAATGCTAATATATCATTTGGAATGTTTACAATGAAATAATAATACTAATATGAATTTACTACAATTAATAATTCATCAAATCTCCTCTAGATTTGAACATGTTACCTCCGAGGAGGAAAAACATGTTATTAACCATTAGGCCCACTAAATTTGAGTGTGTGTATACACACAGACACACACACCAGTGTAGATCCATATTAACTCTGTATTTGTCATGCGCTGAGACAAATCGATTCCATCGAGATGCAAACCTATTCTTAGAGTTCAAAACATGACAAGGAAATGTTTGCATCTCAAAGGATTTTATGCTTCTAGGTGCATGATACATCTCAAGGTAAGATGGATCTATGTTGGTTCTTAAGATGTGTGTGTGTGTGTGTGTGTGTGTGTGCGCGCGCGCGCACACGGGGGCGCACACGCACGCGCACCTGTGTCCCACGCGTCAACTCCATGTTGAGCACAAAAGGAATGCACATCTACCTCATGCTCAATGCACCATTCAAATGTTTTCAATGAAAATGGGTACTTGAAACTGAGAGGGGCGGGTTAATCAGTGTCACAAAAATTAAGACAATTTTCCACTTTCCACAAAGTAACTGAACAACAAATATTTATTTCATTTTCTCAATCAATATATATATATATATATATATATATATATATATATATATAAACAATAAATACTTTATTTATTTATTTAACTTGAATGAATACATAAGATCAATCTTTGAATTTCATCTTCATACAATTATGAGAGACCCAGCTCTCTGTTACAAGACCTAGCTTGTAGTTCTCAAATCCCCCTAAGAAATGAGGAATCCAATCCTCATAACAAGTCCCAAATTCTTGATTTCAGATCCAACTGAGATGTGAGGAATCCAATCCTCATAACAAGTCCCAAATTCTTGATTTCAGATCCAACTGAGATGTGAGGAATCCAATCCTCATACAAGACCCATCTTGTAAACAGGCACCAACCTGATAGAATGAACTTTCATTCAATCCATTATATATAAATATATATACTTCGACAAATTCAATTACAATCTTCTCACAATTCCTTTTTGTTTATATAGTCTTCCAACTTGTGTGAATTTGAATCATTGTGTCTTTTGATATTTGAACCATTGTACCTTTTCATTTAAAATGATAATCTTTAAACTTTAGTTAATATCATTTTCCTTTTTATTTTTTTATTCATGATTTCATGATTTAAATCTCTTTCAATCATGATTGTGTATCGGTTCGTTTGTCCTCATGAGTTGATCACAGACATGGATCAACTCACTAGATCGTACTCATGCTTATGTTGTGTTCTCGTTTCACCAACAAATCATATTCGATCTTTTAACGATTCTCTGTGTTGTTCTGGTGTAACTCACTATCGAATGAAACATGTATGAGGTGCTTCCTTCAAACCATATGATCACAGGCGTAGAACCACATGCTTATCTATTTAATAGATGTATTATCTTTTGCCTTTATTTCTTATTTCATATGATCAACGACGGTGACCATACACTAGACCAAATGAGCGCTTGAGCGCTTTATCAGAACCAATGGTCACGATTCAATCTTATGATGAGATGGATGGCTATCAGAACTTTGGCACTTCTCCCTTCGAAAATTTTGGGATTGAAGCCTTTCGAAACTTACGAATCATATTTCCTGAACAGATTGGATGGTTTACATTTATTTTACAGAACAAGATCAATGTTCATATACGATCCTTACATCCATCCTTTCATTGCTTAATCCGACGGCCATGAATTAATCAAGCAATGAGATGGATGGCCACCATTTACTTCTGGACTTTAGCTATTATTCTTACACTATCCTTCCATTGTATTTTGATCAATAGTTGAGAGTAAACACAGAATCAGATCGACGGTCTAGATCTCCTTTAGGTCTATAGACTTCGGAGATTTTAAATCTCAACCTCTTTTTTCCTTTGGAGTGATCACCCGTTGAGTAAGTCATAAATGGTGGGGACCGCTTGCTATCGGTTAATGCTTCCACTTACACTATGCTTCCACTGTAGTAAATCGACGGTCGAAAATGCTCCCGAAGTGATCTTCAGATCAGATGTGTCATGTCCACTTCGGGACTTCGGCATTTGGGACTTCGGGGATTTGGGCAAGTGCTGGTGGTAGAACTCTTGAAGTAATTCTCTTGGAGTGACGTAACTGTATATGTCACTTGTTGTCATGGAACGAGACAATTTCCTCTTTACGCTTGTCATCATCTGATTATGCCATGTGTATTTGCTGACGTGGTCTGCTGACATGGTCTACCACATGTATTTTTATGTCATGGTCTGCTGACATGGTATGTCACATGTCTTTTGTTGTTGTGGTCTATGGACGTGGTCTGCTGACATGGTATGCCACATGTTTTTTGTTGTCGTAGTCTACTAACGTGGTCTGCCACATGTCTTTTGTTGTCGTGTTCTACCACATATCCTTGTAGACGTGGTATGCTGACGTGATATTCTAACATGGTTTGCCACATGTTCTTGCTGACGTGGTCTGTTGACCAACAACCCTGATCCAATGGTCATCGTATGTCCTCCAAATACGATGGTCCTTAGTCATTTCGAATTTCCGAGCTTCAGGTATTTCGAATCTCAAACTGAATTCTTGAAGTGAGATTTCTTCGGAGCGTAACCTCCTTGCAACTTTAGACCTAAACTAAACATTGTTCATCGATCATGTTCTTAGATCAATGGTTCGATCTACCTATGGCGCAACTCTTTTAGCTTATCCTGTCCTTCCACTTAGGATGATCCAACAGCTTATGGAAATTTGAATAAATGAGATCTCAGATCTTTTACCTCACTTATCTTATCCTTCCACTCAAAATGATCCGACGGTCGAAGATAATTTGGGTTTGATCCGACGGCTGGCGGGTATTCGGTTAATCAAATTCTCAATTGTTTTGCCCCACTTATCGTGTCCTTCCACTCACAAGTGATCCAACGGTTGTGAATATTTCTCAAAGCAGATCCACGATCAAGGATGATTGTGGAACCACAACTTGGGAGTGATTTAACTCGTCATCCAAACTCCGCAATTGGAATTTGTGTGTTGTTGGCGTGTCAACCATAATCGTCGATCTTCGAAGCTATAACATAGGATGTTCCTGACTAATTGTGGGATTGGAACTAGCACGATATTTAATTCTCCTTTCGATCTCCACAATTCATCCCTGTTGTTGATCTGGCGATTGCACATCCGACAGTTACGAATTAATCCGACTTAAACTGATCGCTTGTTGGATCAACCACAGTCATCGATATCTGAGTCTATGAGATCTGACAATCTAGACCAATTGCAGGATTAGAACTAGCGGGTTGTTTAATTCTTCTTTCGCTCCCCGCAATTCATCCATGTCGTTGATCTGGCTTGCAGATCAGATGGTCACGATCCTCCAACAATCCTCAAGCCCACGGTCACTCATATGACCAACGTATGTAATATGAGATGATCAACACGGTCAATTTCTTGATCGGACGGTTGTTGAGGCTTCTCACCATTTCCTGTACATTGGTCGACTTCTCAGTCTTTCCATCGATCGGACGACATTTCTAGAATGTGCTCTTCATTCGCTAACTCTCCTGAGATTTAGTAATTGTTTGTGAATTCTTTTATGCACTGATAGTCAGTCGCTAATTCTCCTGATATTTGATCATATGAACATTGTTGATCCTATCATGATTAACAATAATCACGAATTGCTTTCAACTAACTGATGTTGACATCAATGACAATATGTCCAACAATCTCCCCCTTTTTCATTGAGGGAAACACACTAAATTCATACACAAAGCTCCCCATGCGATAATGCTTTCCTCTTATGAAGTTTTCTCTCCCATTTTGACATCAATGGCAAAGGGTTGTCCCCCTTATAATCAACATCTATTTGTTTGCATGTTGTCAACCAGAATATGAACTTGAGTAACTCATCCTAGAATCATGTTTTGCCTGCCATAACTGAATGACTCCCCTTGTCAATACGCTCTCTCTCTGCTTCTGACTACTCTCCCCCTTTATTTTTGAAAGGGTAGCTCTTCCTGACAAGGTCTCTTCCCCTGTTAATTTACTAACTTTGTATCTCAGTTTATTGGGATTTTTGTGTTTAAATAAGTAGTCTTCTTGATACAAATTTTGTAGTGATCAAGTCTTTTTCAAAACTTAATCTAATTACTTTCTTATTCAATAATCAAAATACTCCTCCTGAGTTTTTACTAACTTTCCTTTGTCAAATCGAACAAGAGTATGAATCTTACTAATATTTTTGATCTGCTTCTTATTCGATTTTTATATTTCACAGGAATATCAATTGAGGAATTATACCAATTGATTTAAATAGCAATTTAAACTTCTTTTTATATTTTCTTTCTTTTGCTAACAACTTATGACATCATCAGAATTTAATATTGTCCTATATTATTCTATAGGTACTTCCTTTTCTTGAGATTGATTTATCTCATATTGAATTTCACATTCTTTATTAGGACTTTTACCCATCATGTTCTTATTATTAATTTCTTCATTTTCAGGTGTAATAACATCTTTCTTGCTTTCTCCTTTAGATTTTCTTCTCCATATCTTTCTGTGAGATATTCTGCTTTTTGGATCTTCTCTTTCTAATTGTGTTTTTGTATATTTGTCATCTCCTTTATTCTTCCAATTTTTATTAGGATTTGTCATTGACTTGAATGACTTATTCAAATATTAACTTTTTGTATTCTTGCAGTTTTGGGATTTGTGCCCAAACCTATGATAGTTGTAACATCTCATTGTATGACAAAATTTTGTTGTGTGCCCCAAAAAATTACATCTCCAACATCTAATTGAGTTTTTGGATCTTCTTGTATGTCCTTTCTTTAGTTTCTTGCAGTCTATTACTTTATGGTCAAATCTATGACAAGAAAAACAATAGCCATTGAAGGTATTTCCATTCTTGTCTTTATTTTGACTTGAAGGATCTGTCATTTGATTTTCTTCTTCCTTTTTACTTCTAAAGTTGTCCTCCTTAACAAAGTTCATGACTTGTAATTTATTTGTACTTGCATCTTTTCCTTTTAAGAAGGATGATCCTTTCTCATCTTTGTAAATGGTGATCCATTTGTTATTGTCTTCTTTCTTATTGTATCCAATACCAGTTTTGTCATCAGCTGATTTTTGGCTCTTCCAAATCTTATCAAAGATAGTTGAGATATTATGGAAATTAACAAACTTATTTGTCTTTTCATTCATCTTTTTTGAGATTAACTATTTCTAACTTCAACATGTGACATAATTCTTCCTTTTTAGTCAACTGAATTTTAAGGGCTTCTTCCACTTCTTTAGCATGTCCAAGATGGGTCTTTAGATTGATGACTATTTCTTCTATCCCATCCAAGACTTCTTTGCTTTTAACAGTTTTTTCATATGTCTTTAATTCTTCCATCTCTTTTGTTAGATAAAAAACTTTAGCTTTCAATATTTTGATTTCTTCCTTGTATTCTATCTGAATCATTTTGAGTTTGATGGCTTCCAATTCAAACATTTGGCATGATTCTTCCTTTTTAGTTATTTCGATCTTCTGAGCTTCTTCCTTTTTCTTAGCTTCTACAATTTGATTCATCAGATCTTCATTAGTACTTTCATTAATCTTTTTGAAATTGATGATTTCCAATTCCAACATGTGGTAAGAATTTTATTTCCTTGTTAACTTGATTTTTAGGTCTTCTTTACTTTCTTTAATTTCCTCAAGTTGAGTGTTTGACTTCTCAACCTCCTTTCTAAGATTCACAACTTCTTATTCCAGCGTATGACATGATTTTTCTTTTTCCTAATTGATTTCATTCTTCAATTTCTCAATCTCCTCTTCTTTTTCTTCCAGCTGAACTCTCTGTTCAAACTTTTCATGGTTAGAATGATCTAACTGTTGAAGTAGAAACATATAATTTTCTTGGAGTTTCTCCAACTCTTCTAGAGTGCACAGAGTTGTGTACTCAAGACTGTCAAGAGCCTCCACTCGAACTTTAATATGCATATAATTTCCTGGTTCCAACTGAATCACTCCTATAGCCGTTGCAACATCAATTTTAAGATTATGTAATCTTTCTTTAGTGATTACTGAGGTATGGCTCAATTCCTTGATGAGGTTGTCTTCCTCATTGTTGACTGAGATTTTCACCAAGTCCTATATTTCATACTGATTAGAAATGTATTTCTATGTATTATGTTCTTTAATCTGATTGCAATTTTATTTTCTTTATTTTCTTCATTATCTTGATAAGAACTCTCTTCTTCTGAATTTTGTTCTTTATTCTGATAGGAATCCTCTTCATTAGAGTCTTGTTCTTTATTCTAATAGGAATCCTTTGTATCTGAGTCTTGTTGCTCATTTTGATAGGATTTCTTTTTTTCTTGTGTTTCATTTTGATAACAATTTTCTAGTTGGATCCATACTTCTTTAGCATATTTGTAGTGCTTCATATTTTATTTGACTTGGTCTGACAATCCATCTTGAAATTCTTTTAAGGCTACTGAATTATTTATCTTTGCTACTTTTGCAGTTTTGGATTTTCTCTTTGAAGTAGTTAAGTGCCAGGGATTACTTAATATCGAATCCCAAACTCCATATCCTCTTGACTTCAAATATATTTTCATATTTTCTCTCCATGATAAATAATCTGTTCCATCAAATAAGGGAGCTTCATTTGTAGAGATAGCAATTTGTCCACCCATTTCTTCTGAATCTACCTTCAGTGTTTAAATTGTGCTGAAGGAACCACTCTGATACCAATTGATGAAAATGGGTACTTGACACTGAGAGAGGGGGGTGAATCAATGTCACAAAACTTAGGACAATTTTCCACTTTTCACAAAGTAATTGAACAACAAATATTTATTTCATTTTCTCAATCAATATATATAAAACAATAAATGATTTACTTATTTATTTAAATTGAATGAATACATAAGATCAATCTTTGAATATCATCTTCATACAATTATAAGAGACCCAGCTCTTTGTTACAAGACCTAGATTGTAGTTCTCAGATCCAACTGAGAAATGAGAAATCCAATCCTCATAAAAATTCCCATCTTGTTGATCTCAGATCCAACTGAGATGTGAGGAATCCAATCCTCATACAAGACCCAACTTTTAAACAGGCACCAACCTGACAGAATGAACTTTCATTCAATCCATTATATATAAATATATATACTTCGACAAATTCAACTACAATCTTCTCACAATTCCTTTTTGTTTATATAGTCTTCCAACTGGTGTGAATTTGAATCATTGTGTCTTTTGATATTTGAACCATTGTACCTTTTCATTTAAAACGATAATCTTTAAAATTTAGTTAATATCATTTTCCTTTTTATTTCTTTATTCATGTTTTCATGATTTAACTCTCTTTCAATCATGATTGTGCATCGATTCATTTTTCCTCGTGAGTTGATCACAGACATGGATCAACTCATTAGATCGTACTCATGCTTCTGATGCATTCTCATTTCACCAACAGATCATATTCAATCTTTTAACGATTCTCTATGTTGTTCTAGTGTAACTCACTATCGAATGAAACCTATATGAGATGCTTCCTTCAAACCATATCATCACGGGCATAGAACCACATGCTTATCTATTTAATCTTTGTATTATATTTTTCCTTTATTTATCATTTCATATGATCAACGACGGTGACCAGACAATAGACCAAACAAGCGCTTGAGCACTTTATCAGAATCAACGGTCATGATTCAATATTTTGATGAGATGGATGGCTATCGAAATTTCAACACTTCGCCCTTCAGAACTTTTGGGCTTGAAACCTTTCAAAACTTCTGAATCATATTTCCCAAACAGATAGGATGGTTTACGTTTATTTTACAGAACCAGATCAATGGTCATATACGATCCTTACATGTATCCTTTAATTGTCTAATCCGACGGCTAGGACTTAATCAAGCAATGAGATGGATGGCCACCATTTACTTCTGGACTTCGACTATTATGCTTACGCTATCCTTCCACTGTATTTTGATCAATGGTTGAGAGTACACCCGACATCAGATTGACGGTCGAGATCTCCTTCGGGTCTCTGGACTTAGGAGATTTTAAATCTCAACCTCTTCTTTCCTGCAAAGTGATCACCTGCTGAGTAATTCATAAACGGTGGGGACCACTTGCCATTGGTTAACGCTTCCACTTACACTATCCTTCCACTGTAGTAGATCGACGGTCAAGAACGCTCCCGAAGTGATCTTCAGATTAGACGTCTCGTGTCCACTTCGGGACTCCATCATTCAAGACTTTGGGGCTTTGGGAAAGTGTTAGTGGTAGAACTCCTGAAGTAATTCTTCCGGAGTGACATAAATTGCTTACATCACTTGTTGTCATGGAACGAGCCAATTTCTTCTTGACGCTTGTCATCATCTGATTATGCCATGTGTATTTGTTGATGTGGTATGATGACATGGTATTACACATTTCTTTTGTTGTTGTGGTCTGCTGACATGGTCTGCCACATGTCTTTTGTTGTCGTGGTCTGTTGACGTGGTCTGCTGACATGGTCTGCCACATGTTTTTTGTTGTTGTGGTCTGCTGACGTGGTCTTCCACATGTCTTTTTCTATCATGGTCTGTCACATTTCCTTGTAGACATGGTTTGTCACGTGTCCTTGTAGACATGGTCTACTGACCAACAACCCTGATCCAATGATCATCATATGTCCTCCAAATCTGATGGTCCTTATTCATTTCATATTTCTGGGCTTTGGGTATTTCAAATCTCAAACTGAATTCTTGAAGTGAGATTTCTCCGGAAAGTAACTTCATCGCAACTTTAGACCTGAACTAAACGTTGTTCATCGATCATGTTCTTAGATCGATGGCTCGATCTATCTATGGTGCAGATCTTCTAGCTTATCCTATCCTTCCACTTAGGATGATCCAACGACTAATGAAAAATCGCATAAATGAGATCTCATATATTTTACCTTGCTTATCCTATCCTTCCACTTGAAATAATCCGACGGTTGAAGAGAATTCGGGTTTGATCCGACGGCTGACAGGTATTTAGTTAATCAAATTCTCAATCATTTTTCCCCATTTATCCTGTCCTTCCACTCAAAATTGATCCAATGGCTATGAATATTTCTTGAAGAAAATCCATGATCAAGGATGATTGTGGAACCACAACTTGTGAGTGATTTAACTCGTCACCCAAACTCCATAATTGGAAGTTGTGCGTTGTTGGTGAGTCAAACACAATCGTCGATCTTCGAATCTATAAGATCAGACAGTCCTGATTAATTGTGGTATTGGAACTAGCACAATATTTAATTCTCCTTTGGATCTCCGCAATTCATCCATGTCGTTGATCTGGAAATTTACGACTTAATCTGAATTAAATTGATCGCTTGTTGGATCAACCACCGTCATCGATATCCGAGTCTATGAGATCTAACGATCTAGACCAATTGTGAGATTAGAACTAGAGGGTTGTTTAATTCTTCTTTCACTCCCCGCAATTCATCCCTGCCATTGATCTGGCTTGCATATCCGACGGTCACGATCCTTCAACAATCCTCAAGCCCACGGTCACTCATATGATCGACGTCCGTAATATGAGATGATCAACATGGTCGATTTCTTGATCGGACGACTACTGAGTCTTCTCACCTTTTCCTGTACATTGGTCTACTTCTTATTCTTTCCATCGACCGGACAACATTTCTAGAATGTGCTCTTTATTCGCTAACTCTCCTGAGCTTTAGTAATTTTTTGTGCATTCTTTTATGCACTGACATTCAGTCGCTAATTCTCCTGATATTTTATCATAGGAACATTTTTTATCCTATCGTGATCAACAATAATCATGAATTGATTTCAGCTAACTAATGTTGACATCAATGACAATCTCATCTGTGGTAATTCATCATTAACAAAAACTCATCACATCGACTGTTGACATCAATGACAATATGTCCAACAGTTTTAACCATAAGAATTTTTTCACTTCCAAAGAAAAATTCTCATTTTTATTAATCCGAAAGGAAAAAAAAAACAAACCTTTCTTCATGTGCATTAAAGCACTTGCCTCATCAGATATTCACTTTCTTCATATAACTTCACCTATCTCCCACATGTCTATCAAAATTATTTTAGTCTTTAAAAATATGGAAAATCTTGAATGAGTTGAAATTTCCCACAAGTTCCTTCAAGAGGTCACTGATGTTTTGCAAATGGATATTGTGGAGAGACTACTTACCCATATTCTATTTGACAGCTAAGGAAGAATCCCCAAAGATATGCAAATATTAAACCCGTTTATCCTTCCCTAGGCATAATAAAGTCCTTAGTACCAACAATTCAACTTTGTTGTTTGTTCCAAGATAAGCATTTGATTTAAAGGAAATGTAATAAGAGTCTGTAAAATATAATAACCCCCTAATCCACAGGCCTAGAAATCTGCACTACAAGTGCCATAAAAAATCTAGTAGGTGTTTTTATCTATTTGTAGTTCTCCAACTACCCATGGACCACCACTGCGTCATTTGATTTATAGTAAAGAAATAAAGAAGAGACCTAAAAAAAAATTGGTAAGGTCTACACCCTCTCCATCAGAAGATATGGGCATTTCTTTCAATCCATACATCGCACAAAACCATAAAGGGAAGAAATTTGAATTTTTTGAGATCTGGATGAGAAAATCAGTCCTTCAAGCACTCCTCAACCATGTTCCCTGCAACGGATCCCTCAACCTGAGCCAACTACTCACTATTGATGTTTGAATCTATCATAGACTGAAATGAAGACCTTACGAGGATATGAATCCCTCTGTGTTTTTATATAGGTGGTAATCCTCTTTGGATAGAATATATATCTGGAATATCTTGGATTAGGAGAATTCTTAGGAAGAAAACCCCAGGGCATCAAGCCCTAGATCTTTATTACTTGAATTTATTTAATAAAATGGTTCTTCGATAACTTGATCTGATCTTTATATGCAACAATAAATCTCTTTAAAATAAGAAAAGACTGGAGGAGGGCTTCAACATTAGAATTTCTTTGTGATCAACATCAAATATACGATCTTTTGAATCACATACAAATGCATCCATATCTTCTTCACGAGAAATAGGAGAGAATAATTTGATCATCTCAAATAATTTTAAAAGAGTATTACTATTAAGATCAAAGGAGAATTTGATAGATCAATTTCAAATACCTCATACTTAAGACTCAAAGTTACAAGATACAATCGAAATCAACCCTGAAGTAATTCTTTTTGGAGTTTTATTTATAAAAGATGTTCTTCGTTTCAAAATATCTAATAGTCATGTATATGGTTGTAAATACTCCATGATCATATAAGAAAATTCTTTTGAAGAACACTCAAGAACTCAGTCTTGTGCCCAATTTAGAGATTCAAGCATAAAGCTATGAGAAATGGTGTAGAAGAAGACAAAGAGTGGAGACTATGGAGATCTCTTTTCGTTGATCAGAAGCTTGGTTGTATATTCATGGTTGTACATTATTCTTCTTCTATTTTTCTTCCCCTACCCCTCTGATAATTATGATTATGTAACCCTTGATGAAGTGCTTCTTTTCTTTTTAAAATTAGATTTTCGAACTACTTGAGTAGTTAGGGTTTTTCCTTTCTTGAATTTCTGGTAATTTTTTCTTCTCGAAGTATTGTTTAATTAATGCCTCATTAATTCCTCATTAATGAAATAAGTCCTCATTAATTAAATTATATCATTAATATCCACATCTTTCAAATGGGTGCCTTTCCTTTTTTAATAAAAGTTTTTTAAGTAAACTTTTATTTTTCAAAATTTAATTAATTACCCTTTTTAAGAGGGGGGTTGTGTTTTAATTTTCTGCAAATGATAATCAAATTTTCAGCCACATAAATCAATTCAAATGTGATATTCATCATCTCACATTTCCAACAATATAAATTTTGTCCAAACCCACCGTCGGGATCTCAAGATATGAACTTGTGAAGTTGAGTTGTCACGCAGACCCATTAAAAATGAAGTTGACTGATATTTCAATTTTTGGGAAAAACATGGCAAATTACATCTCTTATAACCTATACCATCATCTTCATCGTTGAATCATCTTTCCAATGGTATAAATTTGGCGTGATTCCGTCGTCTAGAGCTCAAGTTATGGCTTTTGGAAGATTGTGACTTAGCCACCGTCGATCAAATGTCTTGTGCAAATGTGGGCCTTTGATTAAATTTCATCCTTCCTTTGAAAATTTTAAATTTGCTTCATACATTTTATCCCACATCCATGGTATTTTACAAATTTGTAGTGTATATATGAAATAATGGAATTTACATTTGATAAGGAACAATAAGAGAGGAGACTATGGAGCTTAGAGGATTCAATCTCCCCTTTAAAAATTAATTAAATAATAATATTTTAAACAACCAATCAGCGTCCATYTCATGCCCGGTCATTCATGAGTCAGCCAACCCAATATTTCCATGTGTCATCCAATAGTAATGTAACACATGTCTCCATTAATTAGCTTCCATGTGTCACAATTCCTTGTTGTCGTATGGCACCATTCATATGTTGCCACTTGCCATCTCTTCACAGGTTTCCATGTGGAATAATTTTATTGGTTAGGAATGTGAATAATTTAAAAATCCTCCATCTCATGCCCACTCATTGATGATTCATCCAACCCAATATTTCCATGTGTCATTCAATAGTAATGTAACACATGTCTCCATTAATTAGCTTCCATGTGTCACAATTCCTTGTTTCTGTATGACACCATTCATATGTTTCCACTTGCCATCTCTTCACAAGTTTCCATGTGGAATAATTTTATTGGTTAGGAATTTAAATAATTTTAAAAAGGTTAAGGTATAAGGTTTAAATGGGAGAGTGAACGAGAGTGTAGGAATGGGTATTTAAGGGGAGGGGGGAAATGTATGTGTCAGGGGTAGATGAGTGACATAGGGTGAGGTGAAGGGGGGGTAGTTTGTATGGAGAAAAGTTAGGGGTTGTCAGGTTGGCGGGGGTGAGAGATGTGAGTGGGTAGGGGCGGGGGTAGGGAATGAGTTTTCCAACCCGCTAATAAATGAGTCTGCCAACCCGACAATTAATGAAATTAAATTAAGTGTGAGGGGGGGTATAAGGGGAGCATGATTTAAGTGTTGGGTTGGGGAGGGAGGGAAGTGAGGGGGGAAAGGGTAAGTGTGAGTCCGCCAACCCGCTAAGTCATGAAATAAAATAAGTATGGAATATGTGGGTAATAAACTAAGTATGGAAGAGGTAAGATGAGAGAAGAGTGGAGAATTACGGCGGGTACCCATTAGTGATATAATAGAATATTTTTGTGGGTTTTGAACTCGAAAAATTCAAGAAACCAAGGGTTTTTGGCCCGAAAATTTAAATGTAATTTTCAAGAAATTAACTTTGTTCCACATTGAAGATGTGCTTTTTTAGGCGATTAAATGGAAACCTGGATATCTTGAGCATACAAACTCAGATTTTAGATCTGAAAAATGCGCGACAAAGTTGAGACTGAGGGCTACACAGTGAACTCGTTATCATTCATAATTTATTTTCTTTCGATATAATTTATTTATTAATCCAAGAGAGTAAAAATATAGATGACCAAATTTTGGTCAACACTCACATCCCTCCATACTTGTGAAATATAGTTGCAATTTATAAATAGGTGAACCACATCCTCCTCATCCTTTCTACAAAGATGAAAATAACTGAGGCCATGTATTTGTATTTTTCCAAAAGAACTTCCAAGTTACAATTTTTTTGTGCAACACAAGCCACATAAAGATACAACGCTTCAAGGGAGCTTTGACCTTCCAAATTTTGACCACCACTAAACAGTGTCATGTTGCTCAGTCGCCATTAATACATGATAGCCAAACTTAGCTGAATAATTCCTTCCAAAATTATTTCCCAGCAAAACAAGTTGATCCAAGTCCTCTCGAATGTAAACATGAGCTATTCACAGAGAGTCGATATAAATATTCCATTCTCTAACTAGAGGGCCATTCAACTCTAAGGGACTATCAGAAATCCAACACCGATTCCATAAGTCCGTAGTAGCAGGATCAACTACATGCAAAAGAAAATGTAGACCCCATTTTGAAAATTGTTGGACCAGAACATTTTCGGTAAGATTTTAGAATGCAGGAGCATATCGCGTGACAAATCAGCAAAGGACCAGTGCACATGGAAGATAGTTAGCCTCGTGAAAAAAATGAAATTTAGCTAGGATTTTTAGGTCATTTTTCCCACATTGTAACGAGCTAAGCCCTATTGTAAAACTATAAATATGTAATGGGTTTTTGGATTTTTGGGTAAAAGGGAGTGAGTTAGTGAGTTGATTAGTGAGATTTTTTGGAGAAGAATTCTGAGTGAGTTGAGTTGGTTGTTGAGCAATGAGTATGATCTGATTTGAATATCAGTCGAGAGGTATGTGTGCACTGCAACATAGAACGACTTAGGGAGGTTTGGGTTTTTACTGAAGATCATTGTATGAGCACAATGCGCGCCCATTGTAAGGAAGACCATGAATGAATAACAAAAGAATCCAACCATTGTAGACGTAGCCCATTTTGGGGTGAACCACATTAAATCCTTTTGTTCTGATGTGTATGTTGTTATGATGTGTTTTGCTTTCTGTTCGTTGCGCATATAGAATGGATGATTAATGATTAGTATGAATATGTATATGATGGTTTCGCGCATAGGTTGAATGGTTAAGCAGGATGATTGTGTTAGATGTTATGTTTTGTGCACATAATATATGAATGAATGTTAATTAAATAGTAAAAAATGAATGCCTCATATTCCTCCATGACTACAGAAGCATGGTTCCTGCATTCCCCATATGTACTTCGGGTGAGACTTCACCTACTTTTGGGTGATGCCGAAAGGACCAGTATCTTGGGATTTGTTGGTGAATTAATGTTTAACCCCGGGTCTTCCCACTACATGCCAACAAATGGTTCCATCATCAGGACCAGGATGTGTGAATGAGGGGGATGTGGAGGCCTACCAAGGAGGATATTGGAGAATGGTTGAATACTAAGGAGATCGAATTTGCAATAGATCAGAATCAGAATCAATGGATCATCATAGAAGAATGGCTAAAAAGGTATGTGTTTAGAGATTTGCATGAAATTTTCTTCACTGACTTTCCTAATATTTTAGAAAAGTGGATCTAGAGATTTATTGAATATATCGGAAGATATCGAACTGCGGTTCCGAGGGTACGGTTATTTTTGTTGATTACTATGGGAGATGAAAAAATGGGGATGTTTCCAACTTGGCACCAAGTAAAAATAGGATGCAGCACCAGTGGAAGAGATCGATATCTCTAGTAAAGAAAGACTAAAATAATTCACATGGTGAGTCTAGAACATAGTGGAACCAATATGGTACTCGCGCCACACCTTGAGCCTTTGTTTCATGTTCAAGTATCCCCAATTTTCTCAACTAGTAGTAGTGTGAGTGCATTGGTTAGTAGTTGGTGTATATGAGTTGGTAGTTTGATTATACCAATTTAAAATGGGGGAGTGTCATAGTGATCGGTGTTAGCATATCTGCAAGTGAAATGAGCTAGACCTTGCAAGTTAGTGAGGACCAAGATGTTTTATATTATTACATAGTTGAGCTACCAATATGGCTATTATAACAGGGTTTTTTGTTGTTGTAGATACTTGTATGTTTAGAAAGAAAAAAAAAAGGTGATGAATATGTTGAGCAACACTTGTGAGTCCATATGGAATGGAAGATGTAATTCTATAGATACTTAAAGGGTGGAACACCATACAAACTTGACTGGGAGGCCCTTGTAGTGGTACATGAAATATTAGTAGATCACTTCTCCATGGATATTAATAACATTAGAAGAAGTTAAAAATTGTTTCATAGCTTAGTTTGAAGAGACAATAATATAATGTAACATAGTATAGTTGAGCTTAAATACATCAAGCAGAGGCTAGGAGAGTCCTTTTGAAAATATGACTAGAGATTCAAGGATCTAATATGCTCAATAAGAGAAGTGGTTTATAGGTGGACTCCTCCCTCATACTAGGACACATTTGAGGCAACCAAAATTGTATACTCAAATGGAGGAATTATAGCACGAAATGTGCCTTGAGTCCATTATGGGCCTACGAAATAATTCCTAACTTGTGAAGTTACAACATCAATTGTGTACCTTGTATAAATGAATCCAAGAACTAGAAAAAGGTGAGGGAGGGTGGGAGCCACAACACTTCAGTAATGATTTCCCACAAATGGGTGAAGACATCACACTTAAACTTACACAATTCCCATTTTCATTGCACCAACATGAGAATATTGTGTGATCTATAAGAAGTACGATTTCCCTCCTATGGACTATGATTTACCAGATAACTACAAAAGTACACTAATCACTATGCATTGCGAGTTTTGGAATTCCAACTCACATAATTCAAACAATTGTAGGGCCCTACAAGCCTTGTCATACATGTTTGAGAGAACTACCTTTAGAGTGGAAGTTAACACCAATGTTGGTAGTTTGGAGGTAAAGAAGGTGATTAAAGGAGAGATAGAGGTGGTTGAGTCCAAATTAGAGGTTTCAACTATGATGAGATGGGGCATTTCTCAATAAAATGCTCTCATTCAAGGAGGTTAAGAAGTGGCCATTGCAAAATACTAGGGCATGCCACATGGGATTTCCCTAAATTAATAAGGAAGTTGGAAGTTAGGGAGAATAGGAAAAGACGTTCCAACCTTATAAATTTTGAACATAGATTAATTGTCTATTCTACTACATCGTGAATCAATGTTGTAACTTAGTGAGGAGTTTTCACAAGAATTGATGTAGGAGATAACCTGCCAAATTAGACTAATAAAGTGAGACCTAATGTATTGAGGTTAAATGTTATAAGGAAGAGAAGTTATATAAAACAAGATTTTGCACTCATTTGGCACAAATACTATCGTACACCATGGCACCATTGATGTGACACAAATATCGATCATGAGACAAGGGGTATAAATGAATTTTAGAGAACTCGAACTTTCCCCAAGGAGGAGGAAGGGATGATGGAGTTAATACATGACTTGGTAATAATTTTTTTTAAGATAATGGATAGTGACAATTTGCCTAAAAGGTTGTGCATTCTCTTGAAACAATTAATAGGAGGAGAGGAGGATGTCACTATGATCAATGCTCCTATTCCAAAAAATCACACATGTAAGGTAGGAAAGAGTATGACAATAAGAACATGTCATGGGTTTCAACTTGATGCAGAAATATGAAAATGTGAAGTGAATGATGTTATGTTGGTGTTAGGATCATATGTAAATATCTTTCCTTAGGATATTATGGAGAAGCCAAGTTTTCTATACTCTCCCATTCACTCACATATGACTAACTAATATAAGTTTTACCCCATTGGAAGATTGGAAAATGTGGAGCTTGATCTTGCGTGAGTTAAGACCATCATTGGTTCAAAGTGATCAAACTCATGGATGGGAACAAATCATAAGCTACATTATTAGGAATTGAGTGGGAATTTCACAATGATGCCATTATGTTGAATGATAAAAATGTGACTTTTGTTGTTGAAGGGACTAGGGTTGTGCAACCCTTAGGTCCATGATAGGGACCAAGATATATTGAACACGTTGAATATTATCTTGAAGGATCTATGGTGGATCACATATGTATTCAAATGACAATTATTAGAGATGAATATATGAATTCCATTGCGGATGGAATGGAAAGTTGGAAGAGTATATATGATTTTGACATTGATTTTGAATAATTTGCAAAAATGTAACCATTAAGCATCATCTAGAATTCACACCAATGTGAGATAAGTAAGATATATTGGATAAAAAATGAGAAGTCTACCAAAGTATGATGGATTTGGAGATGTTGACAATTTTTTGGACTTGATGTTATAGAAGGGAGCTTAACAATTTTGTAATCATGGAGCACTTGGTTGAGAGAGCGTGTTTAAAAATATAATTCTTTTTGCTCCAGTCTATTGTTGCATCTTGAGAATCTAGGTGAATTTTGTTAGCACCAGAAGTCACCCCTGGATTGCGGCAGCGGTAAGCCTGATAACCATCAGAGTTTATGTCACAAATTGGTTAAAAAAGGGTCAAATGGGCGCAGACTTAAGAAAATATTGTTTTAACTTAGAAAACTAGACTGATATGCACGAGCAGGTGAGGTCTTGGTTTAACTTCAGACTGTAAGTTGTAGTAAGTGTGAGTAGGAGGAAGACTTCAGTGAGAAAATGCAGAGGTCTGCCAAGGACATCAAGACTTTTGGCAGCCCAAGGAGGAACAATTTAAACACAAGAACTTCTTGAATTTAAATCTCACAAAAAATGAAAGGAACTATAACAACATTGTAATCAAACTTTCATCATAATGAAGTCACAATAGTTCAAGTGAATCATTCAACCATGAACTCTTTCAGCGTCAGAAGGAAACAAGAGGAAGTAAGAAAGCTAATTGTCATTAAACAAGAAGTTTCAAATGCATATACATAACCAAATAGCTAGAGAGTTTATTAAAACATTACATTTCGGGAGCTTTGCTCTACCATCGACCTTTACAAAATATAAAAACTAAGTATATATACTCAAAGCAACTCGCCCCCTGCAGAAGCGTGCTTTGGTCACTGTATTCAAGGCTTCACGTATTCTTCTTCTCCTGTCAGAATGCACATATATTCTTCTATCAGACATGATCTCAAATCAGTATGGGCTTTGCAGAGAACTTCATTGATAGAGAGACCTTGGGCTAACAGCTTGCCTCCACGCCCAACGCTCCCATGATTTCCATTTACGGGGTGAAACGAGGTTTCAACTACCTCCCCCTGCTTCAATTAACTAACTGCATTAGGATCAGGGTGGAGCTTGACACCCATGAATGTCCAGGTGAGCACACAACTTCTTTGAGTCAATTCTGGTGGCTCGAGGTCACAGAGTCCTTCTTTGTGGCCGAATCGAGTGCTTTGATTCTTTGTGTGGCTCCCTTTCATTGCCCTACGTGATCACGGCCTGTGACCTTACACTTAAACAAATGGAATTTCGGGAGGTCGCATATCGGGATTTCTCACTCCCCTCGATTCAAAATGTTATGATGCCCGAATCCACGAAAGGGTCAATCTGGATCAACGGTGGGATCTTCCCTGATTCTAACGACCACGATTGGTTTCTCGAATGCTTCATTCGCTTGTCGCTAGATCGGCGCCTACTTTCTCTATGGCCATGCTTTTCAATACGACCTCAGGTTGTGACCGTGGGCCCAGTTCATAGGCGCGTCGCAATTTCACGTTTCGCGATTTCACGAGGTGCTTCATGCTCAAAACTTCGAATCGCGAAATTGCGATCCCTCAGATCGGGTGCCACACATCTCCTTCAATCGGATGGCCCAGATGACATAGGCAATTCGGGTCTCAGGACTTCAGGCCATGGATGCACCTTTATGACAAGAACCCCAAACTCTCAATTCCCAATCCTCCGAAATTCACCGATGTCAGGTCAACGACCCTCAGCTCTTCACGATTGGACGACCCAGATTTAATTTTTCGCGAATCGAGACTTCGTGATCCTTGTTGAATATATTTACAACATTTTGAACTCCTGATTCACGTGCTCACTTCCCTTCGTTGAAGACTGAACTTGATCGCTCGTTTGATTTGCGTCTTCATCAAACCACTTCAAGTGTTGCGCTCAATTGTCATGATTGCGGCCTGTGAACGATTACCTGGGTGTTTGGCTGGAGGCTCGGGGAGAATAAGAGGATCAGTGCTAGAGGCAAAGGGAGAAATGCATCGACCCTAGGGAAAACATAAATTCTTATGGCCGATGGCTTTCAGGCGGTCTGACAAGGAAAACAGGTCGATCAACTGGATGAATACAAACATAAGGAAAACCACAAGCTGAGAGGAAAAATTACAATCGTCCCTACACAGGGAGGAAAGACAAAAAAAATTAGAAACCTAGGTAGGAAACATGACTCTAAAGACCTTGACAAGTTTATGTGCTAACAAATTCTACATCCAGTGTGAGGGAGATTTGTAATGTACATGTTTAATGTTAAGGTGACATGTGGCATAAGTTAACCAATATAGCAATTTTTTTTTAAATAATAACCTGGTATGGATGGAAGAGATGTGCAATGCACATGCTTATAAATTAAAATATTTTAAAAAAAATTAAAATTTATAATGTAAAAAGGAAAATTTAAGAAAAAATACCACAAATTAATTACACATGGAGAGGCACCCATTCTACAACCTAGTATGGAAGAGGTTGTAACATATATCGTATGTAATGTTTACAATGAAATAATAATACTA
>JASDQU010011043.1:104650-132105 GCA_032191745.1 Picea mariana
TGTGTGTGTGTGTGTGTGTGTGTGTGTGTGTGTGTACACACACACACACACAAACTAGTGTAGATCCATATTAACTCTATATCTGTCATGTGTCAAGACAAATCAATTCCATCGAGATGCAAAAATTTTCTTAGAGTACAAAACATGAGGGGGAAATGTTTGCATCTCAAAGGATTTGATGCCTCTAGGTGGATGCTACATCTCGAGTTAATATGGATCTATGTTGGTTCTTAAGATGTGTGTGTGTGTGTGTGTGTGTGTGTGTGTGTGTGTGTGTGTGTGTGTGTGCATGTGTGCATTTCCCACGTGTCAACTCCATGTTGAGCACCAAAGGAATTGCACATCTCCCTCATACTCAATGCACCATTCAAATGTTTTAACCATAAGAATTTTTTTATTTCCAATGAAAAATTCTCATTTTTATTAATCTAAAAGGAAAAAAAATAAATCTTTGTTCATGTGCATTAAAGCACTTGCCTCATCCGATATTCACTTTTTCCATACAACTTTCACCTATCTCCCACATGTCTATCAAAATTATTTTATTCTTTAAAAATATGGAAAATCTTGAATGAGTTGAAATTTCCCACAAGTTCCTTCAGGAGGTGATTGATGTTTTGTAAATGGATATTGTGGAGAGACTACTTATCCATCTTCTAGTTGATATCCAAGGAACAATCCCAAAATATATTCAAATCTTAAACCCCTTTATCCTTCTCTAGGCGTAATAAAGTCCTTAGTGCCAACAATTCATCTTATTTGTTTGTTGCAAAAGAAGCATTTTCTTTAAAGGAAATGTAATAAGAGTATGTAAAATATAATACCCCCTAATCCACAAACCCAGAAATCTACACTACAAGCGCCATAAAAAAAATCTAGTAGGTGTTTTTATCTAGTTGTAGTTCTCCAACTGCCTGTGGGACTACCACTATATCATTTTCTTTATAGTAAAGAAATAAAGAAGAGACATGAACAAAATTTCGGAAGGTTTTCGCCCTCTCTGTCAGAAGATATATGCATTTCTTGCAATCCATAAATCGCACAAAACCAGAAAGGGAAGACATTGAATTTTTTGAGATCCGGATGAGAAAACCAGTCCTTCAAGCACTCCTCAACCATGTTCCCTACCATAGATTCCTCAACCTAAGCCAACTACTCATTGTTGATGTTTGAATTTGTCATAGACCGAAACGACAACCTTACGAGGATATGAATCCCCATGTGTTTTTATAGAGGTGATACCATGGATGATTTTAAGGATGGAAATTTAGATTAAGATGTAGAAACATGGGCTAATCTTACTAGTCCTTAATATGAAAAATATAAAATGTTTGGCGATAGTTTTGTAAAAATATTCAAATTTCTAAGGATTTTGTATATTTTATGCAAAATTTTGGCGATTTTCAAGGTAAAATAATTTTATTGTATGGAATTTAGGCAAATTGTTTTTAGAAAAAATGGAAATTAGCAAATCTTTTTTGGGGAAAAACCATGGAAAATTAGCCCAATTGCGAAATTTAGCCCCTAAAATCGTCTATGGGTGATACTCCTCTTTGGCTAAAAGATATATCTTGAATATCTTGGATTAGGAGAATTCTTAGGAAACAAACCCTAGGGAAGAAAACCCTATAAATTTATTACTTAAATTTATTTAATAAAATGGTTCTTCAATAACCTGATCTAATCTTTATATGCAACAAGAAATCTCTTTAAAATAAGAAAAGATTGGAGGGCTTCAACATCAGAATTATATATATTGCTCCATAGTGATGTTTGGACCAAAAGAAGTGTCATTTGATGCCTCAAAATGGCTCCAGAAATTTTCAAATGGATTTTTGGACCCAAATTTACAAATTTGGACCAGCTGTCGAAATGGCCCTGCAAGTGGATTCCTCCAATTTTTCCACCCAGAAAGTACTGAGATAGATGAAAAATAATATAATGATCTAATTCAGATCATTCCTCCCCATTTAGAGAGAATTTTGGTCCCCAAAATCTTTAATGAATGAGGTGAAAAAATATTTCCTTTGCATTCTTTATGGAGTACCACTTTGTTTTTCCTGGAAGTTTTCCTTTCAACCCAATCTTCCAAAGGTCATGGTACCCCTGTCTTGTATTTTTGGACCTCTTCTACAAAAATGTTTCCTCTGCCAACTATGCCTGAGCATATGGTGTTAAGTCCTCTATGGAAGGGAGGACTTGCTCCTCCTCCTGATCCAACGTGGAAGGCTCATAGATTTTGAGATTCTCCACATTTAGTACTGAGTAAATGTGCATGTATGGGGGTAGAGTAAGTTTGTAGGCATTGTCTCCCAATTTTTCTAATACCTCAAAAGGACCATACCATAGAGCCTTGATCTTCTTACCAGGACCCTGTAGTATTTCCTTATTTAGCTGTATCCATACTCTATCTCCCACTCTAAATGTTCTCTCTGTTATGTATTGGTCATGTCTAGCATTGTACTTTTCACGTGACTTCTTTAATGCCTCTTGTACTTGCAAATGAATCTGCCTGATCTTCTCAACAAATTTTTCTACCTTTAATGCATCTCTTATGAGGTCCTCTCTCACTCCTACTTGTTTTCCATACAAGTTTCAAAAGGTGACTTAGAATTAGCATTGTTCACTGATTTTTTATAAGAGAAGGTAGAAATAATTTAAGTACAAAGGAGAAGGCACTCTCTATGGAGTTACTTGGGACCTGTCGCTTGTTAGGATACTACAGAACATTACCCTCCTCTATTATGCTCTCTAATTTCTCACTCCCATTTGTTCTTCTTTGTATAGAATAAAATACAACAACATTGAATGGAACCTCTTCTCCTCCTAGTAGCACAGTATTTAACATAGCCCAATGGCCATCTAGGGCTAGGATTTTGACTTCTTCAACCCTCAGTTAATGAGCAAGTTTGGACCTTCTAGAGTGTTCTATAAAATCCATTACATGGCTAGCCACACATGTTTAAGTAATGGGGGTTGATGTGGCATACACTCACACCATGGTGATCAATACGGTATGTCAACTTGTGGGAGGCATAACTTTCGCATACAAACTCTGATTGAGTCGATTCTTGCATCGTTGGAAAGGCATCAGTGTGTATAATATATAATGTATAAAGATTTGGACCATAAAAAGTGTCTTTGGATGCCTCAAAATGGCTCTGAAATATTTCAAACGGTTATTTGGACCCAAATTTCCAAATTTGGACCAAACACCAAAATGGCCTTGCAAGTTGATTCCTCCAATTTTTCCACCCATAAAGTACTAAGATGGATGACATATAATATAATGATCCAATCCATATCACTCATGTACCACTACAAGGCCCTTCCCCTCAAGGTTGTATGGTATTCTACCATCTAAGTATCTATAGAAATACCTCTTTCGTTCCATATGGCATCACAAGTGAACGAGTGTTACTCGACATATTCATCACCTTTTTTTTATAAATATTCATATAGCTACATCACAATAAACCCTATTATAGTAACCGTATTTCTAGTTGAACTATGTAATAATATTAAACATCTTGGTCCTCACTAACTTACAAGGTTTGGGTCATTGCACTTACAAATATACTAACATTGAACTCTCCCATTTTCAATTGGTATAATCATATTACCTACTCATATACCCTGACTACTAACCAGTGCACTTAGACTAATACTATATGGGAAAATTGTGGATACTAGATGTAATGTTCCCCACCTCTTGATAAAGAGGGTGTGAGAGACTTAGTAGTCTTGTTGTCCCCACTAGACTATAGTCTCATGAATCATGGCGACCAAGAAACCCCAAAGTACTTACCTAAGCACAATGTTATAATTTTAAGTTGACTTTGGGGAGAAAAGGTAAAATGAAGAAAGGAAAAGACCATGTGTGGGAAAGCAAGGAGTTAACCCCAAGAGGTGGCCAACTAACTCAACAGAGAATTAGATCAGGGTATAAAAGAAAGAGGGTGCATCTCTCATTCATTCTAGATTATTATCACTTTTGCATCTTGGTCTCTTGAGCACAAATATGTTTTGAGGGTTTTGGGATAACAAAGCCTAGAGATAAATTCGGTGGTGAAATATCTCACTTATCCTGATCCAAGCTTGGTCACAGAGGTGCAAGATTCCTCCCCCACCACTCTACAACAGGTACATGTCACTCAATCAGCAAAGGAAGAGGGTTTCCAGCAAGAGGGCACACCATCAGAAGAGGAAATGCTCGATCTAGAAAGAGGAGGAGGTTTTTGGGCCTAAGGCTTATTGGGTTTTAATTGTATGGACTAGGGCGCATTTTCTAGCCCATTTTGGAGGAGGTTTCTCTGTTGTTTATTTTATTTGGAGATTGGCACAAATTGGAGAGGAGGAGGGTGCACTGCATAAAGAGGATCCACCCATTGGAGGGGTCATATCATCCTCAATCAGCTTGAAACTCTATTAGGGGGTTTGTCTTTCCCCGATCTACTCTTCTAGCAATTTTGGTGGCATTTGGAGGTCTCTAGGAGGGAGGCCGAAATATTGGGTATCTACAGCCAACCAGTAGGGCACAACTCAGCCAGGAGGATTGGATCTAGCTCTGTAAGGGAAAGAAACTAATCTTGTCCCTTTCTCCATTTTATTGTGGTGCCTTTGGAGGCTATTCTCTTCACTTTTCGATCTTGTTGGAGAAGATATTATTCTAGATTGGTTATTCTTCTTGTATTATTCCATATTTGCAAATTTAATGTATTAAGATCACTCTACTATCTAAATAAAGGTCATATATGAAGTTGTTGGCTCTATATTGATCATCATTGCTTGTATATTGTCATTTTCTTGTGTTATATGCTTAGATCTATATCTCCATGCTATAATATATAAGGAATAAACCCACCATGCGCAACTTGATGAGACAAACCTACATAACACATTGAAACAATAACAAACAATTAAACAATCTTTGGTTTCGGGAAAAAAATCAGCTTGGGATTATTACAGTGGTACCAGAGCGTTAAATCCTCTAAGCTTGTGGGGATTAGCGCATGCAGAATTTTAGTGGTATCTATATGGGAAGGTGTAGAAGACAGATAGGTGAACCAGAGGCAGAAATGGAAGGTTCAGGTGAGGACAGTGACCTACAGGTTTTAGCAGGTATAGAAAGGGAGCTAAAATGTTTCATAGAAAATAAACAATGTACACTTGAGCACCATCTGCAGAAGAACCACAAAATAGTGCACAGGGGACAGGTTGAAATGAAGGAAACTTCAGAAAAAATAAATTCTAACCAAGAAAAAAATTGTGCAACTCATGTTACAGATGACACATGGTGGGAATGTCCTAATCATTTATGCAAACAAGGAAGCCAGTGGTTCCCATGGAGGAGCTAGACAGTACCATGAGCAGGATATTCACCACCATACATAGGGACGAAGCTTTGGAGGGGGAACTTCGAGGGGGCCAACACATAATAGATTTACCCCTAGACCTTGTATACCTACATTCTTGGATGGCCAGCCACATGATAACCACTTCAATAAAATAGAAGAAAACTTTGAGGAATATGCCAGGGAATATGAATCATTGAGTGCAGGATTCAAGAGATAGGTTACATTGGACCAATATTGTGGTATCAAATTCAGGGGTAAACCTAAAAACTATCATAGGAAAAACAATGAGTTGGAGTGCAGGGCAGGTAAAATGGAGATTCCATACTTTGATGGGTCTTCCAAGGTGAATGTGTAAGCTTAGGTGCAGAAGTTAGACACATATTTACATATTAACCCCATGAGGGAGATGGATGCCATCAAGTTTTCCACCATGTACTTGGAGGGAAAAGCTTGTGACTGGTGGTATCATGGTTTGACTACCTTAGGTCATAACCAGATCACTACTTACACGAAGTTCACTCAGATACTTATGGTCATATTTGATTAGGGAGATCCAGAGCTACATTTCAGGGAACTCACACAACTCAGGCAAACTGAGTCACCAGAGATATATATAGAGGAGTTTCAGAGGATAGTTGTGATGGTGCCAGATGTGTCTCAGGTGAGACTAATGATTCTCTTTACAGAGGGGTTGATGGAACCCCCTAAAGGGTTGGGTAAAGGATTTTAAGCCTTCTAACTTACAAGAGGCCTTATGTAGAACTAGGGACTTGATGGGATCTACAACAAAAACTAAGGTTTCCCCTAGACCACCCATAAACCAAGGGGGAAGAGATCAAATGGGGGTTGACAGAGGGAAAGGCAGGATGAATGAGGCTACTAGGAGAGAATTGAGGATGAAGCAACTGTGCTTCACATTCAAGGAACCTTGGGATCCAAGGCACAAATGCATGGGTAAGGGAAAGTCCCATTATATTGAGGTGATTTCTGATGATGAGGAGGAAGAATATTTCAGCCATATCCAGAACATAGAAGAAAATCCACCTATAGTGGACTCTACATAGAATGAATAAGGGGAATAAGCAGGTTTCGGCCTTGCAGCAGACAAGAAGGTTACAATAGAATCCATTAGTGGAGTGCCTAAATTCAATACCTTTAAGATGAGAGGAGTGCTTCAAGGAAAAAAGGTTTCAGTACTCATTGATGGGGGAGCTTCACATAACTTCATAGATTCAACCTTACTGAAAAGAAGGCATATACCTATAATGGAGTTTGAGGGATTTCATGTGGAGGTAGAACGAGGGTGCACCATGCCTTGTGACAGGTGTATTCCAATGATGAAACTTACTTTGGGTAGGTACGAATTGGCACAAGACTTTTATCTGATGGACCTACCAAATACTAAAATGATCTTGGCAGTTCAGTGGCTTAGTACATTGGGACCTATCACTGCAAACTACAAATCCATGGATATGTCCTTCAATGAAGAGAGTGGGAAAAAGTTAATGCTTAGAGGGATGACAGGTAATACACCTAGAGTGGTGACAACAAAGCACATGGAGGCTATTTTCAGGAGAGAAGACATTGTATATGCAGAAGAATGCATAATATCATTTCAACTGGACAAGAATGGTAATCCTCATTACTCTCAAGACATTAAGAAAATCATTGACAGGCATAGCAAGGTTTTTGTACCTATTCCACCAAGAGAACCACCAGATAGAGGGTTTGAGCATATTATAGAATTGGAAGAAGGAGAAAAATTTTTCATTACTACTCCTTATAGACACCCAAAAAAGTATAAGGACGAAATTGAAAAGGCTATCAAAGAGATTTTAGACATGGGCCACATCAGACAAAGGTGTAGTCCTTTTGCATCTTCAGCGGTGTTGGCAAAGAAGAAAGATGGGACAATGCGCATGTGCATTGATTATAGGGCGTTGAACAAAAAGACTATCAAGAACAGATACCCCATCCCTAGGATTGATGAGCTATTAAATGAGCTTCATGGATCTTTCTACTTCACCAAAATAGACTTGCACTCTAGCTATCATCATATCAAAATAAGGGAGCAAGATGTACCCAAAACAACTTTCAGATGTCATTATGGTCACTACGAATTTTTGGTTATACCCTTTGGGCTAAATAATGCGCCAACCACCTTCCAATCTTGTATGAATCATGTATTCAACAAGTAATTGAGGAAATTCCTCTTGGTATTCTTTGATGATTTGTTGATATATAGAAAAACTTGGGAGTATCATCTTCAACATGTAGATTAGATCTTGGACATCATGGAGGGAAAATCCTTATATGCTAAAGAGTCCAAATGTGAATTTGGAATGATAGAAGTTCTTTATTTGGGACACATCATTGGAGTGAAAGGAGTACATGTGCACCAAGAAAAGATACAAGCCATACTTGATTGGCCAACACCTAAGAATCTTACAGAGTTGAAGGGATTTCTTGGCATCTATTGTTACTATAGGAGGTTTGTCAAAGGCTTCTCCCAGCTTTGCGTACCCTTGACAGATTTGACCAGAAAGGGTGCATTTAAGTGGATCCAAGAGGCACAGATGACTTTTGACAGGATGAAGAAGGTAATGAGAACTTGTCCGATACTTTCTTTACCAGATTTTGCATAGCCCTTCATATTGGAGTTTGATGCCTTAGGAGAGGGAATTGGAGCCATGCTTATGCAGAATAGGAACCCCATTTCATATGAGAGTTGAAAATTGAGGGGCATTGAACTTATCTTCACCATTTATGCCAAAGAGATTCTAGCCATCATGCATGCATTGGCTAAATTCAGACAATACTTGGTTGGGGCCAAATTTGTTGTGAGGACCAATCACAATAGCCTCAAGTAATTTTTGGACCAAAAGGACCTAAATGAAAGACAACGGAAATGGATTAGCAAGATCCAGGACTATGACTTTGACATTTAATTTGTCAAAGGGAAAAATAATGTGGTGGTTGATGCTTTATCCAGTATACCTTCAGTTTATGCTATGACAGATATTCCAATTGACTGGAAGGCACACCTTTTGGTGGAATATTCTAAAAACAAGTTTTCTTGTGAGTTGATGGATGAGAAGGTACAGGATAATAACTTTCGGATTGTGGATGACATCATATACAACAAGGGACAAATCTTCCTGGTTCCCGACTCAACCTTCAAAAGACGAGTATTACAGTCATGTAATGATTTACCATTGGCGGAGCATTAGGGGTTTCTCAAAACATACAGGTAGATTAGGGAGAGATTTGCATGGAAGGTCATGAAGGAGGATGTGATGCACTATATCAAGGAATTCTCCACTTGTCAGGAGAACAAGGATGAACACRCTTATCCAGCAAGTTTATTGCAACCACTCCCCATTCCATAGCAGAAATGGGAAAGTATATCAATGGATTTCATCACGGGGTTGCCCAAGGTCCAGGGCAAGGATTGCATTTTTGTGGTTGTGGATAGACTAACCAWTTTTTCTCATTTCTTCACCATTTCCACATATTATAGTGTTTCACAGGTTGCAAATTTATTCTTCAGAGAGATCTTCATGTTGCATGGTTTACCCAAAACCATTGTGAGTGACAGGGGCATCATGTTCATGAGAACCTTTTGGCAGGAGTTATTCAGGTTGGTAGGTACAAACTTGACCCCTAGTACTATCTATCATCCTCAAAATGATGGCCAAACCGATATAGTCAACAAGTGGGTTTAAGGCTACCTTTGAAACTATGTTTCAGGGCAACAAAATTCATTGGTTAAGTGGCTTCATTTGGGGAGAGTATTGTTACAACACCATCTATCACATGTCTATTGGTATGTCACCTTCCAGGGCCTTATAAAACTATAATCCTCTCACCTTTATGGAGATTGTCTTTGGTGATAGTAGAGCTCCTATGGTACAAGATTGGATTCAACAAAGTTAGGATATACTGAGAGAGCTTAAAGACCACTTGCAAAGGGCACAAAATCAACAAAAGGTACAAGTAGATAAGCACAGAGTGGAGCGCATATTTGAGGTTGGTGACTTGGTATACTTAAGGCTCCAACCATACAGACAGGTATCTATTAAGAGGAGCGGCGCAAAAAATCTCTAACCTCGCTTCTTCGGGCCATACAGGATAAACAAAGAGGTAGGGGTCGTGGCATATGAGCTTGATCTACCCCCAGGTAGCAAGATACACAATGTATTTCATGTATCATGCTTAAAAAGAGCTATAGGGAAACACATCATTCCTACTGAGGAACTACCACCCTTGGATGAGGAGGGGCAGTTGATATTGATACCATAGGAGGTGCTAGAAGTAAGGGAGAAGAGGCTAAGGAAGAGGAGCATCAGGGAATACTTGATCAAATGGAAGAACTTACCTATAGAATATGCTACTTGGGAATGTGAACAAGTTCTTGAGGAGACATGGTCACAATTGCTTGTGGGAAAGCAATTTCCAATAGGGGAGATTGTAATGTTCCCCACCTCTTGATAAAGAGGGTGTGAGAGACTCAGTAGTCTATTTTTTCCCACTATACTATAGTCTCATGAATCATGGGGACCAAAAAACCCCAAAGTACTTACCTAAGCACAATGTTATAATTTTAAGTTGACTTTGGGGAGAAAAGTGAAATGAAGAAAGGAAAAGACCGCGTTTGGGAAACAAATGAGTTAACCCCAGGAGGTGGTCAACTAACTCAATAGAGAATTAGATCAAGGTATAAAAGAAAAAGGAGGGTGCATATCTTGCTCATTCTGGATTATTATCACTTTTGCATCTTGTACTCTTGAGCACAAAGACATTTTGAGGGTTTTGGGATAACAAACCCTAGAGATCAATTCAATGGTGAAAGATCCCACCTATCCTGATCCAAGCTTGGTTACAGAGGTGAAATATTCCTCCCCCACCATTCTACAGAAGGTACAGGTCACTCAATCAGCAAAGGAAGACGGTTTGTGCAACTTCAGGGGGTTTCCAACAGGAGGGCGCACCATCTGAAGAAGAAATGCTCGATCTGGAAAGAGGAGGAGGTTTTTGGGCCTAAGGCTTATTGGGTTTTCATTGTATGGACTAGGGCGCCTTTTCTAGCCCATTTTGGAGGATGTTTCTTTTTTGTTTATTTTATTTGGAGCTTGGCAGGAATTGGAGAGGAAGAGGGCGTACTACGGAAAGAGGATCCACCCACTGGAGGGGTTAGATTGTCCTCAATCAGCTTGAAACTATGCTAGGGGGTTTTTCTTACCTCGATCTATTGTTCTAACAATTTTGGTGGCATTTGGAGGTCTCTAGGAGGGATGTCGGAATATTGGGTATCTACAACCAACCAGGAGGGCTCAACTCAACCATGAGGATTGGATCTAGCTCTGGAAGGGAAATAAACCAATCTTGTCCCTTTCTCCAGTTTATTGTGGTTCCCTTGGAGGCTATTCTCTTCAGTTTTGGAGCTTATTGGAGCAGTTATTATTCCATCTTGGTTATTCTTCTTGTATTATTCCATATCTGCAGATCTATTGTATTAAGATCACTCTACTATCTAAATAAAAGTTAGATATGAAGTTGTTGGCTCTATATTGATCATCATTGCTTGTATGTTGACATTTTCTTGTGTTATATGCTCATATATATATCTCCATGTTATAATCTCTAAGGAATAAACCGACCATGCACAACTTGATGAGACAAACCTGCATAACACATTGAAACAATAACAAACTGTTAAACAATCTTTGGTTACGGGCAAAAAATTCAGCTTAGGATCATTACACTTGAACATGAAACAAAGGCTCAAGGTGTGGTGCTAATTCTATATTAGTTCCACTATTCTGTACTCACCACATGAACTATTTTAGCCTCTCTTTACTAGAGATCTTGGTAGTGTCACCTCCAATTTTGACTTAGTGCCAAGTTGAAAACATATCCATTTGTTCGTATCTCATAGTAATCAACAAAAATAACCCTACCCTGCAATAACTCTAAACAATACATCTACACCCACATATATGCTAGTTGGACACTCTTAATGTAGGCATTTGAACAAATAGATGTCTCTCCACTAGGTCATATTATTTGTCCTTCTAACAAATATATTTTCTCAATAAGTTATCAACTAACCTCCTTTCATAATAATTTGTTCAAATATTCTAACTCTCTTATCCTTCCTTCAATACCATATTCACATCATGACTTTGTCACATTCTCTAATTACTTTCCTATATTATAGGTACCATTGTTTATTTAATTATTATGGTACTTTTTAAGACTTGTTCTTCTCTATCTTAAACTTATGTATCCACTCTCTTAAACTTGTGTATCCTCAATTTACACCTTCATCCTCAATACATCCATTGCAGTATACATTCTTTACACATAATCTTACATTATTGTACTTAATGGGGATAAATGACAACAATCATTACAAGCAAATGAAGCCCGTCACATTGGACGTGTTGCATTTATAGAAACTTGCAGATTAATAGGGACTTTGATGATCGCTCTCTCATCAAAATACTTGGATGCTTAGCAACATAAGGAAGAAAAATATTTATGTTCGTTGTTAGACGTGCCAATTTTTCATATTCAACAGATATCGTTGAATTAAATTTGAGGGTAGGAAAATGTTTGTGTGTTATCCAACAATCTACTTTTTGCTCATACTATAAATTTTCTCTAAGGCAATATGGAAATTGATGGTTGGTAGTATAAATTCAAAGAATCTATGTCTCCTAATTTTGGATTTATGCCCAAAATTCATGGAAGAGGTGCGGTCTTTGTATTTCTTACATATCATTTTCACACTTCTATTTTTATAAATTATATTTTTAATTATTTTCACACTTCTATTTTTATATCATATTTTTAATTAAATTTTTTCTAAAATTTATATTTAAATTTGTTTTCCATAATTATAAATTATATTTTTAATTATTTTCATATTTTTATTTTTATATCATATTTTTAATTAAATTTTTTCTAAACTTTATATTTAAATTTGTTTTCCATAATTAAGAAGGTATATGGAGAAAAATCAATAGTATAAAAAATATGTGAGATACTTGTGAAAGTTTCCTTTTCAAAAACTTAATTTTAATTTAAGAAAAAAAATGTAGAAAATATAATGATGTATAAAATGTAATTCAAATATTAATTTACTGACTTCAAAAATAAAAAAATAATATGTTTTTCCAAATAAAAAATGTGAGATGCATTACAGTATGTGTAAATCATGTTCATATTATTTTATTTTATTTTTAAATTATATATTTATTTTTAAATTAGTTGTTGGAAATAAAAGTCACATGTTAACTATATTATATTATATTATAATTTTAATTATTTTCACACTTCTATTTTTTATATTATATTGTTAATTAATTTTTTTCTAAAATTAATACTTAGATTTATTTTCCATAGTTACAAAGTTCTTTGGACAAAAATTAATACAAATTATATAACCTAGAAAATATAAAAAAATATGTAGGATATTTGTGGATGTTTCATTTTCAAAATCTTGTAATTTTGGTTCAAATATTAATTTGTTGGCGTCAAAATAAATAAATAAATATTTTTTCTAATAAAAAATGTGAAATGTGTAAATCATGCTTATATAGTTTTATTTTATTTGTAAATTATATATTGAATATTGAATTAGTTGTTGGGAATAAAAATTACTTGTTAAGTTTTTTGGAAATTCAAGATTATAAGAATTTTAAGGACTTCAACTTAAAATTTATGCAAAATGTCAAATTTCCATAGCTATATTTTACTAAAATATGAAACACATTTTCATAGGTTCACCCTTGACCTAAGGGAATTAGAACTTAGATTTGTTACATAAAACTACCCATCTACCCAACAAAATTAAGAAAAACATGTTGAAGTAACCTCTTATACTATATTTATCCTTATTCTTATCAAATATATACATAAAAATCCATTTTCATAAATTTTAAAATTAAAACTTTTAACTTAAACCAAAAATAAATATTATAGTTTTCTTTTGTTATTTGAAAGTTAGTATTCAATCATTACATTGAATTTTCTGATTATTATAATAATCTATTTTTAAGGTTAGGACTCATTGCCGGATCCGGGCGAGCGTAGCCCCAATAGTAAGTCTATAGATAGCTATCACAACCCAAACGTAGTACAGGAGGTAGTGCCCACCACCCGGAAATCAGAATATAGAAGGAAGGCAGTCCATTGAGTTGATGATACCCCTACACACATTGGTTATCCAGGGGGCATAGCATATTAAGAAATGTCATGCCGGGGGCGGTGAAAACATTGATTTCAATAATTCCCAGATGGGAGAGGGAATATTGAAACAATTCCCTATAGATGGATGAGACCAGGTACCATCCCTTCCCTAACCTTTCTTTCTTTTTCGCATTTTTTCGCACCAAACAAAACATCAAAATTTTTCAAAACTTGTGACACAAATATTGAAAATATAATGGTTGGGGTTGTTCTCGTACTGGCGTGACCACCCAGCCAGCAAGAATGAAGCACAAGTAAATCCAGGTGAAAATCGATCTTGAGATCTCATTTTTACATATTTCCTTCCATTCACATTGTATCAATTTTATTTTATTTTTAAATTATATATTGAATATTGAATTAATTGTTGGAAACAAAAATAACTTATTAAATTTTCCAAAAAATCATAACTATATAAAATTTAAAAACTTCCACTTAATCATTATCCAAAATGTCAAATTTCTATGACTACATTTTACTAAAAGATGGGAGAAGTCTTCTTGAGCTCACCCTTGACTCAAGGAAATTGGAACTTAGCTTTGTTAAAAAAAAACCTAACCATCTACCCTTATATTGTATTTTTCCTTACTATATCAAATATATACATAAAAATCCATTTTCCTAAATTTTAAAATTAAAATATTTAAATTGAAAAAAAATTAAACCAAAAATACAAAATTGTGATTATATTTTATTTGAAAGTTCTTATTGAAACCACTACATTGAATTTTGTGATTATTAAAAAATACATATTCATCTTGATTCTTATCTTTTAAATTATTATGATAATAAATTAAATTTTATAATTATTAAAAAATAATTATTCACCTTAACTTTATTATTAATTCTTATCTTTTAAATTATTATGACAATAAGTTTAATTTTAAAATATTGTGGTAATAAATTTAATATTAAAATATAATTGATATATTTATTAAAAAAATATTATTATTATAATCTTTAAAAGTATTATCATCGTAATTTATTTATTTATTTTGTTTGTTAATGTGGTCGAACCTGTTGGCATCAAGATTAACCTGTGGCTTGAGAAACCGCGACTCAGGGGCATCTAAGCCATCAAAATCACCCGAGGCGACTAAGGGGCATCTAAGTCGTCAAAATCACCCGGGGATTGCACCTAGCCTGAGCCACACCAACCCTTAACATGGTTGGATTTTTTGTCCCCTCAGGTTTTGAACCAGTGACTTTTCAACACGGAGTGGCTTAACAACACACTCCGTCACCGACTGTCCTACACCTCGGGGACTGACAATTTGAAGGACATGGAAGTGGGCTTTGATCCACTTAAAGGTGTCCCCATGGCTCCAGGTAAAGCCCTCACGAGAATTGAACCTTGCCCAAGAAAAACTCCTCGCTTTCTACCATTGAATCCAACCCCTTTGGGCCATCCTAATTTATTTATTAATATCTACCAAAAACATGATTATAACAATGAATTTGTATTAACTATTAGTTTGTAGTTGATAAAAAAAATTGCTAAATTTTTAATAATTTTTAATAGTTAAATTTTATTATTATTTTTAAATATTTAACAATCCAAGTTTCTTAATTTTATAGGGAGTGAAGGATGGAGTTGGCTAAATGTTCTACCTTTTGGGTTTTCTAGTAGGAATTGCCTGGAATCCCAAGATGTAAATTTGGACAAAATCTCTATTTTAAATTAAACCGTGAGATATTCGAAGTATACAAACTTAGCCACTCAAAACTGCAAATTCATCACCAAATTTTAGACAAAATCAAACTGAAAAAAATGATAAAAAATCCCCAAAGTGGGCTTTGTTTATAAATATAATTAGGAAAATGTGTTGAATGTGTGAAAACTTTGAAGAGAATGAAGTAACAAAGTTCGTTCCTTTCTCACACGCGTCTCCCATTATTCTTCTCGCTAATTATTTAAAGACGGTGCGAAGTACGAAGTCAATTGGAGATGATTTGAAATTCTCGAAATGAAAAAGGAAACCTGTAATGAAAAAAGTCGTGTTAAAATTGGCTATAAGAGATTTAATCTTCATTATTTAAAGATGGTGCAAAGTCCGAAGTCAAGTAGACTTTGAAGATGTGAAATTCATTTATTCTAAATTTGGATCCACTTTGTAGATAATTTGGATACGCACACGTTTTTTTTTAAATCCCTTTCACGTTTTGGCTCGGGGATATTTGTGAGAAATCTTGCAAGTGATTGTTGGATCTGTATATATATGAGTGGTTGTGTTTTCCTGCAAATTTAAGTCATCCTATTCGAATGAAAAAGACCAAAACGTAGAATACTTAGACAAAGTCATTTGATATTAGTTTTTCTCATAAATCATGATCAGTGGTATCAGAGCGGTATGCTCCTTGTCATTTTTTTAATGCTTGTCCCCAACACAGTCAGGGTATAGAGAGTTGGGTCTCGAGTTTGTTTCTCTTGAGGACAACTGCTCTTGCACACCCAAGAAACCGTCCATGGCGGGAAAAAATAAAGATGACGGGACAAGAGATCCTTTCAAAATGTTGCTCGAGAATCCCTTGAGCGACAAAGGAACGCGATGATGGAAAAATTTTCACAAATCCTTTGACGGTTGTCGACATGCGACGCATCCACCTCAAGCGGAGGCATCGCCCCCTTCAAGGTACAAATCAATTTTGATATTCCTATATTTGAAGGTCGAATAGATGTGGATTCAATAGATAAACAATTAAATCTTCTAGAAGGGTATTTTTCTATCCACAACTTTTCTGATAGAGAAAAGATTACATTTGCACTCCTCAAGGTCATCCCCCATGTCAAAGATTGGTGGGAGACTTTCTGTGAGTAAAAGGAAATAGAGGAACCCACATTATTTGTAGTTGCACCCACTTGGGGTTCCTTCAGGGATGTTATTAAGGAACAATACTACCCTGTTGGAAATTATGATGACTTGTATACAAAATGGACCACACTGCAGCAGGAAAGAGACCAAACAGTGCCAGAGTTCACTAATGTCTTCCATACCTTGCGCACCAAGTTGGGTATCAAATATTCTAAGTAACATTTGGTGCTCAAGTAACGCAACGGTTTGCATAGATACATCCAAACAGAAATGGAGTTTTTGGACATCTCATCCTTCGGTGCAGCTTATCGATATGTCGTCAAAATCAAGCAGAAACCGAAACAACAGACGCGACAGTTTGGGTCTGGAAACCCCTCACAACAGAAGCAAGGCAAGGGCATCCCCAACCCACATAACAAAGGGCAGATCAAAGATGGGAAACCTCAGGATAACCAGTCCAAGACGCAAGCAAAGAAGGGCAATGGGAAGACAAAGAAAGATACCGGGAAGACGAAGAAAGATATGGAAGTGGTGTGACTTCCATAAGAGCCCCTAGCATAACACTGTTGATTGCCGCTCAAAGAAGTCATTGGTGGCTGAGGTAAAATACTTTGAATCAGATGTGGGTTCCAACTTTGAGTCACAACCAAAAAATGGGAAAGAAATCATTGACGTGGAACCCAGTGCCATCATTACTACCACCAAGATCCAACCCGATGAACCTGATGATCTAGAGGAAGGCGAGTGCCTCTTTCATTCACAAATGTGGGTAAAAGGCACTTCATCATTGATAGCGGTAGACAGAAGAACCTCATATCAGAAGAGGTCATCAAGAGGCTAGCCCTGTCGACAATGTCACACCCGTAGCCCTACACCATCAGATGACTCCATAAAGGAAACAATATTCACGTCAACCAACAGTGTCACCTGTCATATGACATCGATCCATTCAAAGAGGAGGTATTGTGTGATGTTGATCCACTTGAAGTTTGGGATGTTTTTTTGGGCCAACCTTATTTATGGAAACATCATGTTGTATATGAGTCTAGGCATCGCAGTGTTATTATTACTTTGAATAGGAAATTGTATAGGATACCTGAGATAGTCCCACCTAGTGTTATTTCCTTGATTTCTGCCAAGCAATGCATGAAGGTCATTTCTAAGACCACGAAGTTTGTCTTCTTTGTAATTCACTCTCAGAGTGAGCGAAAGGTTGCAACCACATCCATGGCCTCCATGGATGACCTCTCCATGCACCAGAAGCAAGTGGATAAGGTTGTGGAAGAATACAAAGACATATTCTCATCACCTATTGAGCTACCTCTGCATTGTCAGGTCAAGCATACCATTGATTTTACCCCCGACGCACCACTACCCAATGAACTAGTCTATCATCGCTTTTTGCTAGAAAATGAGGATATCAAGCGTCAGATCCAAGAACTGCTCCACAAAGAGCACATCCGACCCAACTCAACACCTTGTTGAACCCTAATAATGTTGGTGCAGAAAAAATATGGGACTTGTCAACTCTGCATTGATTATCGGGCCCTAAATAAAATCACAATCAGGAACCGGTACCCGATTCTCTGAATCGATGATCTTCTTGATCAACTCAAGGGGGGAAAATACTTCAGTAAGATTGATGTGAAGTCTGGCTACCATCATCTCCCAATAGAACTAACAATTTTATGGAAAAATGCCTTCAAGTCAAAAGAAGGTCTTTTTGAATGGTTGGTCATGCCCTTTGGTTTGACAAATGCTCCAACAACTTTCATGAGGATGATGAACGATATCTTACGAACTTTCACTAATTATTTTGTGGTGGTGTATCTGGATGACATCCTCTTCTACAACAAGACTTAGGAAGAACACTTGCAGTATATTTATCAGGTTCTTCACACTCTGTGGAAGAAAAAGTTATATCCCAACTTGGAGAAATGCTCCTTCAGCATGGACAGGGTCCAGTACCTAGGCTACATTGTTGATGGGCATGGTGTGCATGTTGATCCACGGTGCTCCAAAGCTCAATGATCTTAGTTGGGGCTTCTACCCTGGTCACATCATACTTCCCCAAGTTGAAAACATGTGTGGGGCTTCCACCTAAGCAATAAAAACAGTGCCCACACATGCTCCACCATGGTTGGAATTTTGTTATTATTTATTCTTTTATGGGTCCCATCAATTTATTATGAGAGACATTTCATTGTCCTCGGGATCCCTAGATGAGAATATAGAAGTTTAATGATTGGATTTTATCTTTTTCCATCTACATGACTCTGGATCTTAAGCCCCTTCTTCCCATGAAATGAGGGACAACCCCTTCTTAGGTAAATACACCTGAAAATGCCAAAAGATAAGGAGATGAGGGGATGAAGTGTGGAAAGTGACAAGTATGGTCAGGACTGGCATGATGAATCATCAAGAGGACCTCCCAGTAGCAAAACTATCCCTAAGAGTGACCCACTTACTAGGGAACAATGTCAACCACACAGTGAAACACGAAAAATAGCATAATGTCCAATCAAATGTTACATAATCAAAAGAAGTAATAGATGCAACAAACTCAAATTCCTCAAATATTGAAATGACACTCACCATAATACCTGACTTGTACCTTATGGAGAAAGACCCAATGTCCTATGGAGTCCAGCTGATGTGGTGGATACCGTCATGATGAACCTAGATCTGTGGTGGTGTGGTGGGTATTTTTCTGTACCAATGGACATTGTTGGTCAAACTGCCTCTCGGTACTCCATGTATGCAACCTGAGGGCCTCGAGACATCATCTCCTTAGTTATCTTTAGAATTTGTGGATAACAGTCCAGATGGCATGTCTATGGAATTTTTTGGGGGATTTTAAGACCTCCCAAAAGAATATTTATAGAAAGTGGTTCTTTAATCTCAAGAAAATGGAAGGATATATGGTCCTCTCAACAATACCTTCTTAACCCATAGACCAAAGTCTAATGAGCCTTCTTCTTTCATTGTTTTTCTCCCAATCTCTTGCTATAGCCTGGTCTACAAGTTAATCTCCAAGATTATTGCAAATATAATCAAACCTATTCTTAGTGATACCATCTCTGAGGAGCAATTCATCTTTTTGTTCAAACGTAAAATCCATGACACTATGTCTCTAGCCTAAGAAGCTTTACATTCCATAAAAGTTCAAAAAATCCCCTCTTTTGTTCTAAAAATTGACCTCTCTAAAGCCTATTAAAATGTCAATTGGACCTTCCTAAGGATTTCTCTAATCAATATGGGAATGAATTTGGTCACAGTGAATTGGATTATGGGTTGTATCGAATCAACATCTTTCACAATACTCATTAATGGTGCCCCCTCTATGTTTTTCCACTCCTCAAGAGGGCTTTGTCAAGGATGCTCTCTCTCACCCTTTCTTTTTCTCATCGTGGCTAAAGGCCTAACATGACTCATTCAAGAGGCTCGGAACAAAGGCTTACTCTCAGTCCTGAAGATCATAGTTTCATAATTTATTTCTCACTTGCTTTACGTAGATGATGTAATGCTCTTTGGTGCAGGTACTGTTAGAGAAATTCATGCATTCAAATCAATCTTGGACCTTTTCTATTCATATACCAGGATGGAATTTAATAACATGAAATCCTCCATCAGATTTAATGAAATGGAAGCATAGGAAAAGGAGTAGCTTGAACTCATGTTTCCATTCGATATTTTAGATATAGAGGAAGAAATCAAGTACTTTGTCCTTGTTTTAAAACCAAACTCATATGATTTTGTAGATTGGTCTTGGTTGGCTTTAAAATTTCAAGAAAGAATTGATATGTGGGTGAACCGATTTCTCTCACAAAGTGGAAGACTAGTTTTAATCAAATTTGTTCTCTATAGTATTCCAGTTTATTGGGACACTATTCCAAACATTCCAAAAGGAATCTTAACAAAAATTCCCAAAGCATTTTATAAGTTCTTATGGTTAGGTAATAATAAGGAAGAAGGAATCCCCCTGGTCAAATAGTCAAGGCTTGCTAGACCAAAATACTTAGGATGTTGGGGAATTCATAACTTGTTTTGGTTCAATAAAGCCTTGGCAGCCAAAATCCTTTGGAGGCTCATATCCAACAAGATTTTGTGGGGAAGAGTTCTCACTTCCAAGTATATGGCAGGGAAATCTATTGAAGAGTGGTTTAGGAGTCCAAGGAATTCAGTGTTAGTAAGTTCAACTGGATGGAAATCCATGGTATATGTTTTCCCTTTGATTGGGGCCTAGTTTGAATGGCACATAGGAAATAGAAAAAGTGTACAGATTGGGGAATATCCTTGAGAAGGATCATCAGATAACTTCAAACTCCTGGAAGGATTGATAAAAATCCTTCACATTCATAGTGTTTCCACCTTGAAGGATGAACCAAATCAAGGAGTGGACATCACGGGTGATATTTGTGGAAATTGATGATAGACCTTAATTTAGAAGGTGATATGGTAGTTGAATGGTAAGAATTTTCATCCTCTCTGAAACAATGTTTTATTTACCTAGACAAGGATGAGTTGGATTCCTTTTGTTGGGAAAAGAACAAAAATTCTAGGTGTTACATATTCAAATTGGGATATCATACTTTGGGGAAAGAGTTGTATGAAGAAGCTACTAAATGGTGGTGGAGATCTACCTAGAAATGGAAAGTGCTAGAAAATACATTAAAATTTTGTTTTGGTTAGCTATGGAGAAGAAAATATTAACATGGGATGTTTTGTGAAAAAGGGATTGGAACAGTCCAAATCATTGTTCCTTATGTTACCATCAGGGTGAATCCACCATCCATATTTTCTTTCCATGTAAGTTTTCCATTTAGGTATGGAATCATGTCTCCATGAAGCTAAAAATTCCACAATTTCCTTTCAATGAGAGTCTGGAGGAATGGATGGACACCTAGAGCAAAGAAACGTCGATCCAAGAATTTGTTTCTCTCCTTCGTTTTGTAATGTACTTTATCTGGTGGGTGTGAAACCTTAGTATTTTCCAAAGAAATTTTATCCCAATGGAGATGGTTGTGGACTTGATCTATCAGGTGGTGATATAATTTAAGAAGGATCCAGACAAGAAGAAACAATGTATCCCCTCGATGCTAGAGTTGTTGAAAGAAACCCCCTGGGGTTTTTTCGATGAGGCCGGCTAAGGCCATCCCCCAATCTGTGGACTTTGGGCAATTCTTTATATATCACCTAAACACCATTTTGAAATTTGTTACACTCCAAGCATGGGATCTAATATGAAGGGGGAATTAACAACAATATGGGCACTTTTGTTTCTTGCCATCTCTTTAAATTTGAGAAAGATACATATATTTGGTGATTCACAAGTGGTGGTAGATTGGGTCAATGGAAAAGTTCAAATTTAGGTGGCAAGGTTATAACCATTAATGAAAAGGATTAGGGAGTTCATGGGTGAGTTGGAAAGGTTCTCTTACGATCATACATGGAGTTAAATCAAAAGGCGTATCAACTGTCAAAGGAGGCTTTGGACCTTGAATTTGAGGAGTTTTTCTATAAGGAATTTTTGAATGATCAGTGACTCCATGACATGCCCTTTGATATTTAAATCCAAGAAAGTCCTATTCTTTTGGAAAATCCCTTAGATGGAGAAGTAGAAAGGTATCAGTAAAATAAGATTTTTTTTTACTTTCATTTTTTCTCTCTATATAAAGTTTATATAAAATTATTTTACTTAACGTGATATTAAAGTATTTTTTTTAAATGTCATGTGTCAACCCCATATTGAACAAGAAAGAAATTGCACATCTCCTTCATACTCCATTATAAATCCATTATAAATAGAAAACACCTATAAATGAAATAATAATTTTTTTACTTTCAATTATTCTATATTTTTCTCTCGCTATCTCTATATAGAATTGATATAGCATTATTTTATTTAAGATGGATATTGAAATATTTTATTTATCTTAGACATTGAAATATTTTTTTGTTATTAATAATTGTTTTATCCCCAAATCCTTGTTATCTTTATTTTTCTTTATGTCCAACAATATACTACCTGAGATTTATCGTGTGACCTTGGAACGAAACCCCTGTCTACAACTAGGGTTTTTGTCATTGGGCGTCCCTTTCCATGACCTTTGTCTCGGAGGATCGCGATCCCCGCAACCTCCCCCCCAACCGGACCTAGCTGCGTTCCAAGCACTACTCTCTTCATACACAAAATCAACAAAAGGAAACCCCCAATCGCGCTTCGTTAAAAAGCTGGATGAGATCCCAAAGGTCTCTATTCATTCTCCATACTCAAGACCTTTGACCCTAAGATTAACATAAAATGGATTGATTGGAAAATTTATGGGACTTTGGCCCTCCCCAAGAGCAATGGCACAATGTTTGGAGAAAAAATGGAAGAAAACAATAAGAGGGCAACTTTCAACAACATTCATTGGTAAGGGATTCTATGTATTCCTCTTTGAAAACAAAGCTGATAGAGATTTGATTTTTATGAATGGCCCATAATTTATGGGCACCAGAGGAATGTATCTAAATAAATGGACACCAGACTTCAGTCTTGAAAATGATATTCCCTTAGATGTCCCAGTTTGGGCCAGGTTACCCTTTCTGCCTCTCCACAGTTGGAATGATGAAACTATAAAAAATGTTGGAAATACACTGGGAAGGTTCATCGATTGGGTCAAACCACGAGACAGGATGCAATCTTGTGTGTATCTCTATGTAGAAGTAGATTTAGAAAAAGGACTTCGAGAAGCTATCCAACTAACCCTAGACGGGTGGTCATATATACAAACAATAGACTATGAGAAACTCCCTTTTAAGTGCAAAGCCTGCCATGAGTATGGACATTTCGCCAAAACCTGCCCCACGACAATTCAGAGAACCCTGAAAACAAAGCGTTGGATGAATGGAATCCAGCCAAAAGAAAGAAAGTGACGAATAAATCAGGAGCTCAAAAAAAGGAAAGGAAAAACAACACCAGTGCCTCCTCGCCAAGCAAGGGGAAATCTCCGATACAAAACAATGATGAAGCAAAAAGCATCAAAATTAGATTTGATCTTCTTGAAAACCTAGAGACAAAAATGGTCAACTCAAAAGAAATCTCAAAAGAAACTCAGAGTCATCAAAACCCAGATCCATACCCTACCTCGCCTCTAGTAGATTCAGATGCCCCTCAGCTCTTGGATCCTCCCCATGCACAGGAGGATGAAAGTCAGGAGGACTCGAGGGAATAACTGGACATAGAACTCCTAAAAAGTCCCAGAACAACGAAACAACGAAGGAAAACCAATAGAAACAGAGGGGATAAAGCGAAAAATCAAGACAAAGAACTAGGAACCCAACCAAAGCTGGAAGAAATTCTTAAAAAAGATGGGAAGGGTGGGAAATCCCCAACAACAAAAGGACAGTCTCAGACCACAAAAGGGGGGGGCAATAAAACATACCAGTAAATAATGAAGGTAGTCTCCTGGAATTGTACAGGATTGGGACAAAGGGGAAAAAAAGAAGCAATGGGAAATCTAATCAAAATAGAGAGACCCCACATCCTCCTAATTCATGAGACAAAACTGCAGGGATCTGAAGCCTTGCGAGAAATAAAACAAATCTAAAAAACAAGCAGTGAAACAATGCTAAATGCTAGAGGAGCATCAAGAGGGATTTGTACCATATGGAGCACCCAAATCTTCAGAGAAGAACAAAAGATAGAATTAACACACTGGTTGTTGGTGTATCTCAAGCATCTACAATCAGGTATCACTTATCCCATCTGTAATGTTTATATGCCTAATAATTACTAGGAAAAAATGGAATGTTGAGAATACTTAATGAAAATCAAAGAGATTGGAGCACAAAACAATTGTATTATAGTAGGAGACTTTAACACATTTTTTCACCAAGGGGGGGAAAAGGTGGTTCTATAGTAAGGGACTCATTCAGAGAACACATGGAAGACTTGATATTGGAAATCAATTTGTTTGATGTTCAACCTTCCAAAGGGAAATTCACTTGGAGTAATAAAAGGTTGGGAGTGGGACACATTGCTTCCAGAATTGATCGGTTCCTCATACATATCTTTAACCTCCTCTTCCCACTCAACATTTCGTCCCGAATTGTCCCTTGGGGAATCTCATATCATCACCCAATATCCCTCTCCTTCGACAAAGTAGAAAACTTTGGACCCATTCCTTTCAAATTCAACCCTATTTGGATGGATTCCTCGGACTTCCTCCCCCTAATATCCTTTGTTTGGTCAATTTGGGTGGATGGAACCCATGTGTATATTTGGGAGAAAAAACTCAAAAAATCCAAGCAAGAAATTAAGGAATGGATCAAAGTCTCTTCCCATAATACAAGAGGAGAAATTGAAAGGTATAAAAAGAAGCTAGAAGACACTTAGGCATAAATGGACTCAAATAACATTCAAAACAGACATTTAGTTCAGGACAAAGAGCACTTCCAAAATTATATGAGAGCACTCCACAATGAAGAAAAGGACTGGAGACTTAAATCTAGAGCCTTGTGGCTTCAAGCAAGGGACAAAAATACCTCTTTCTTCCATAAGTAGGCCAAAGCAAGATAGCACAGAAACACAGTGGAGGAAATAAAAACAACATCAGGAGAGAGAATCAATTCCTTTGAGGAGATAAAAAAGGCATCTTCCTCCCATTTTGGAAGACTGTATTCTCAGGAAGGTGCGAATAATAAAGAGCAGAGCTTACAATTTATAGAACATATCCCACAATTGATAAAGGAAGAAGATAATCAAGAGCTGAAAAGGGTGGTCATAGAGGCGGAAGTCGAAGCAGTCATTTACCAGTTTGATCCTGACAAAGCCCCCGGGCCAGATGGATTCACTCTACATTTCTATAGAAAGTGTTGGGAAATAATAAAAAAATATCTCCTCTTTATGATAAAATATGTCCAAAAATCCTGCAAGTTAGGAGGAGAAACCAACACCTCCTTTCTAGCTCTGATTCCCAAGGACAAAAATGCAACCTCCTTTGCTCGCTTTCTCCATATCTCCCTATGTAACATCTCTTACAAAATCTTAACAAAAATCATAGCAAACAGGTTAAAACATTTGCTTCCACGACTCATTCTCCCCAATAAAGGGGGCTTTGTGAAGCAAAGGAAAATTTGGGACAATATCATCCTAGTGCAGGAAGCAATCCACACCAATGTCACTAACAAAGAAAAAGGGATGATAATCTAAATAGATATGGAAAATTCCTTTGATCGGGTAAATCATGAGTTTCTCTATGAAGTCTTAAAAATATTTGGCTTCAATCACTCTTTCGTCTCGTGGATTGGGGCTTGTATATTGACCCCCTGGATATCTTCCCTTATAAATGGATGCCCAACACCTTTCTTCCAAGCCAAAAGATGTTTGTGGCAAGGTTGTCCACTCTCTCCAATGTTGTATGTTATAATGGCTGAAACGCTGAATAGAAGGATGGAACATGAAAGAGCCATAGGAAGCATCCCAGGGCTGAAAATAGCCAGGGAGTTAGAAGAATAAAAAATTCACACTTTGCAGATGACACTCTTTTACCAGGAGGATCCTCTTAAACGATGGATATAACATTCAAGTTGGTCCTCGACCAATATGAAACGACTTCTGGGGGTGTCATCAACAAGCATAAAAGCCAAATTTATGCCTAGAACACGAAACAAAGTACTATGGTTAGAATTTCAAATATCTTACACTTTTCCTTTTCTATAGATTGGAAGTACTTTAAGTACCTTGGCACTCCTATCAGTATAAAATCCCTCCTTGGGGAGGCTTGTCAAGCGATCCTCCAAAATCTTAAGGACCAATTTGAAGTCTGGGGAGCAACCTGGTTGAACCCAGCTAGAAGGGTGGTTTTAATAAAGTCAGTCTTATCTTCTTTCCCAATTTTTCAATTCTTATCCCTCCACACACTGGTGAGAATTAAAAAAAAAATGGACAAATTAATCTAGAAGTTTCTCTGGCAAGGGGGAAAGGACAATGGGAAAAATATTCACATGGTTAACTAGCCAACTGTTTTTGCACCTAAAGAAAACGGAGGATTGGGGATCCGGGATATAGAAAAGATAAACATATCCCTCAGAGAAAAATTAATCTGGCATTTAATCACTGGAGGTAAAGAATGGTGGAAAAAGGAAATCTGCTACAAATATTTGTCAAGAAATCGAAAGAGGTGTCTGGAAATAGTCACACTTAATCAAACAGGTTCCCCCATCTGGAAGCTCATCCATGCCTTTATGTTGCTCATTCAAAATCATCTCAGATGGAGTTCAAGAAATGGTAAAGAAATTAAAATTTGGGAATACCATTTCTCAGACAGGGGAAAATTTTCCTCCATCTCCACACTCGACCCCCTCAGACTTTGGCTAACCTCCAAGGGGAAAATCACTCTCTTTGATATCTCTGAGTGGAAGAGCAATGGTTCTTGGAAAAATTGGAACTTGGAAGAGGTCCCCCCTTTCCTACTCAACGAGGCCCATCAATTCCTCTTGATTTTCTTTGGTTCTGCCCCAACTCACCTTAATCGGAAATACAGTAGGGATTGGGGAGAGGTTGGATACTTTGTAAGGTTGGGATATAAAAATATCCTCCAAGAAAATGATCTTCCAGTAAAATCAGCCATCTGGAAAGAAATTTGGAATCCAAATGGCCTACCAAAGATTAACACCTTTGGTTGGCAATCAGCACACAACAAACTCCTAACATGCGAAAATCTGAACAAAAGAGGATACATGGGATCGTTCAGATGTGCTCTTTGCAACCAAAATTTCGAAAGCATTGATCATATTTTCCTAACCTGCATTTTTTCCAAACAAGTAATGCATATTTTCTACTCATTTCTAACCCCTCAAATTTCTTGGCCGACAAGCAATAAAAGTCTGGTTGGAAAATGTAGTAAATACTATAAAGGATGCTTCACCAAAAATCCAATTATAAGTCGTGTATGGAAGGCCTCTATAAAGTATGTGTACTGGGAAATCTAGCTGGCAAGGAATAAAAGAATTTTTAAGGAGAAGCTAGTCCCCCCCCCCC
>JASDQU010011043.1:132168-146940 GCA_032191745.1 Picea mariana
CCCACCCCTTTGGTCACATCCCATGTGATTGGCCAACTAGGTGAATACCTCTCATCCAGAAATATAAAATCCCAAGCAGGTGGCCCTTTGGCAGTAGAAGAAAAAAATGGTTGGTGAAAATAAACTTACCCACTATCCCACGCCCTAAATTTTCCAAAAAAATCATGTTGGCAGCTTCAATATTCCCTCCAAGACTTCAAAAAATGGCTAAATTCTCAAGATAGTCATGTTCTTTTTTTCAATGGGGAATCAAAAGGAAACCCAAGGGAGGCAGGAGTGGGAGGGGTATTGTATATCCCTAGAGGGAAAAGAATGATATGCTACTCCTAGAACTTGGGTGTAACCACCACCAACATGGCAGAGGCTTATGTGATGTATCAAGGAGCACTCCTAGCTCAGGATCGACAACTCAGCCACATAATTGTAATAGGGAATTCAAAACATATAATCTGGCATTTTGTTACAGGAACAAACCCAAAGAATTCAAAGTTGTAAAGAATAATCGATAGGACCAAAGCAATCATATCCGCAATCTTATCCTCCTTCTACCATGTCCCACACACAAATAATATGAAAGTGGATGAGCAGGAGAACTTAGCAATTTGAATGGCCCCATGCCATATGAAAGTGTTGGGAAGGCACATTTTATTATCCCCCCCCCCCNCCACCTGGCGCCAATATCCACGCGACGCTTCGAATGAATGCAGAGAGTGGTAAGCCAAGCGTCATGATCGGGGAGAACTTGTACTCGTGCAACCTTCGTCCCATGGGAACCTGTGCACAGCAGGATGGAAGAATGAATATAATAAATCACAAGGTGATCCTCCTTGGTGGGAACATGTTGTACCCGTCGCTCCATGCCCTCTTTGTAGCCTGCAGCATCACCTCTGCCTTAGCTTCACTTGAGGTGAAGGATTTTGAAAGGAAATCAGCCATGATTCAGCGCAAGAGAATGTTGGAAGTACAAGCCCCACCAATGCTTGAACATCACTCAATTTCTGAGTTTTCACAGAATACATGCACCCAACACATAGCCAGAAGAGGTAATTTGGAAGGCCAACTCCTGATTCATTGTTACAGCTAGCCACAATGGACGTCAACAACTTGGAATTTCATATGGGAAGGGAATTTTAAGTGCATAAGCAATTCGGGAATTCGCCATTGCCACAGCACCGGAGGGACAAAAAATGATAAATTTGTGAGAAACATCCTCACAGGGAGCATCACAGACAAACCCAATTTCAGAGACTGTGGTAGGGGCAGCATCAGAGGTAGCTTGGTCAGCAGAAACATTGACAGACACATCACTGTTCGAGGAAGCTCCTATGGCAGTGAAGACAGAGGTAGCATAGATAGAGACATCACTAGAGACAACCACGATCGAGGAAAAACTAAAGACAACAACATTATCCCCAACGCCAGCTGTGAACGAGCCAAAGGAAACACCAACAATTGGATTGGGGTAATCATATTTAGTCTTGTTGCAAAAATGGCTCGACACTGAGCCTGTGAACGACTGGAGGATGAATTGGTGGATGATAACTTCTCCACCACCCAACAACTATCTCTTTGCTTGAATTCTGATGGCTCCACACTCACCTTCACTCTGGACACACTAGCACAACATCGCACCTTAATAAACCAGTTACAAGATGAAGTTGAATTCCTCAGACACCAAGGGGAGAGCTTGGAAGCAAAGTTGGAAGCCAGGCCATCCAACTCTTCAGCACAAAGTTAGAATGAGGAAACATGAAGTAGGGAAGACCCAAAAATTCCCGATCTAAACGTAGTTCTCGATCCCCCACTAAAGGAAGACCAAGCTTAAGAAGAATAGTAAGGCACTCCACAATTTTGTAAAAATGGCATAACTAAATATTTCAGAAAGATAGTGCTAGGATAGAATTGAAAAGCTAAGATATAGGTGAAGTAGGCTCAATGCTAAACTCATTTTTGTAAGTTATTTTGTGGAAACTTTGTTGCTGGTAGCCTCTACCATCACCCTCTTTTGTATTATGCAAACTCGTTAGTGCCTTTTATATATATATAAAATTTCAGTTTTTTTAAAAAATGTTATATGTCACCTTCATATTAAACACTAGACAAATTACTCTAATATTAAACTCTAGAAAACACATTTTATATTTATAAAAGAATATTTTATAAATATGTATTGAATAGAGGTAACAAAGCGGTTGTCATTGATATAAGTTTATGTGCATCACTTTTTTTCCCTAGAATTTTAACACGACTCTCTTCATTACATGTTTTCTTTTTCATTTCGAGAAGTTCAAATCATCTCCAACGTGCTTCTAAATTTGGAATAAATATATTTCACATGCATCTAAATTTAGAATAAATATATTTCACATCAACAAAATCCACTTGACTTCATACTTCGCAACATCTTTAAATAATGAAGATTTGCTCTCTTATACCGAGAAGAATAATTGGGAGATGCGTGAGAAAAAGGAATTACTTCATTGTCTTCCATTTTTCACACATTCAACATGTTTTCCTAATTATATCCACCTGGATCAATCCTGCCCCCTTAGGAAATAATGGTCTCCATTGCATTGAGTTCTCCCATCAGGTGAGGAAACTTCTATTGGATTTGGCCCCGGGTGAGCCACTTGCCTTGGTGTAGGAGTTGCCTTGCCATGACAACCCGATAAAATTGGATCCTCTGATGGCGAGTGCCCTTGACCTATGTTTCCACTATCTGATTAGTGGATGCTTGTTCCATGCAGTCAAGGTCGAGCTTTGTTGGTGTCATATTTTCTGTGATCTCTGAGGTATCTAATAATGGTGGAAAATATGGTCGAAGGAGGTCCACATTGAAAACTGGGTGCAAGCCACAAAAGGGTGGAGTGTTGAGCTCAAAAGAATTGCTACCCACAACCTTGGTGATGGTGTAAGGCCCATAGTGAAGTGGGCGGAGCTTCTGATAGGGCCCTGTGAGACACTCCTTCTGCAAATGTAACTAGACTTTGTCTCCAACCTTAAACTGGTGCATTACCCTGTGTTGATCAAGGCATTGCTTGTACTTAGCATTGAATTTCTGCAAAATCTCCTGGACCTGTTGGCGGATGTGTTGAATCTGCTCAATGAATCTGGTGGCTTTGTCAGTCTCAGACTAAACATGGGAAGAGTTTGTCTGTGTGGTGGAAAGAGGTAGTGAAACATCAATGGGACCCAAGGGTTGGAATCCCAACCCCACCTGAAATGGGCTATGGTTGGTGGAGATATGGAGAGCCCTGTTTTAATTGTGATGAACATAGGGGAGACTCACATCCCATGTATGTGGATTCTTAGAGTTGTACATGTGCAGGATATGCACAATCATCTGATTGACAACCTTTGTTTGGCTGTCTATTTGGGGGTGGAAACTAGTGGATTTAGTTTTCTTGGTGTCCAACAGTGACCAGAGACTCAACCAAAATGTGATGAGGAACCTATTGTCCTAGTCGGAGATGATGGTCTATGGTATCCCAAAATGGACCCACACTCATTCGAAGAATATCTTGGCAGTATCTGTCGCTATGATATTCTTCTTGTAGGTTGTGAGGATGGTCATCTTCGAAAACCGATCAACTACCACAAATATGCAGTCATTTCCTTGCTTGGTGGACGGAAGGCCGGTCATGTAATCCATTGATATGGATTCCCATGGATTATCAAGATTAGGAAGACAAGTGTATACACCTTTCTTGTTGATGGTTGGCTTGGACATGACACAGGTAGTGCAATATTTAATATACTTGCTGACGTCCTGTCGAATTTTTGGCCAATAAAAATGTCTTGGTCATTCTCTGTTTGAGGTTGCCCATCATTGGCAACTATCTTCCTCAATAGCTCCAATTCATTTCTATACACAACATGCATCATCATAGACACAATTACATTAGTCATAATATTAAACCAAATGCATGTATCATAACATTCAAATTCATAAACATCCTCAAATGTTTCCATAAGTGCAACACAAACAAATTTCGATTGCATCTTCGGCGATACAATCCTTATTACTTAAGGTGTCAAGACCTTTTTATTTTTATTAGCGTACCAGCTTTCATATCCAAGGGAAAACATAATACTCAACGAGGAAAGAGTTGAGGACTCTCCCCTTCTTCCAACTCTTCCTACACCGTCTGAGACTTTTCAGCCCAGCTAAGTTATCTCTAAGGCCTCATTGTCTCTTCTCTACTTTTGCAATTCTACTCCCTGTCGGGATCTTCCTGCTTTTTACATTGAGTCGCCTTGGTTAGGCCTCACCCTAACCCTTTTTTGGATATCGCAACATGCTTTAATAGAAACTCTTTGCTCATAATGAATCATGAACATGTGCATCCTACACACTTCCATTCGGTTATCAGAATGGTCAATATTTAGTTGCTAGTCTTCTATTAATTACATGATTCTTTCAAAATGTAATCTAGGATTCTTATATATGGACAGGCCTTGCAGCCCATTGTCCAACCTTCAACAATTATTAGGGTTGTGACTCTGTTCTTCTGACAAAGTCCTTACACAGTTCCTCCACCGGGAACTCCTTGGCATGCAACTTCCTTGTTGCATATCCATCACTATTTGTGATGGCCTCAGCCTTGAGTTAGCTTTAGCTTTTTACTAAATATTCCCCTTAAGGAATATAAACATGCGTCTTTGTTAACTTACATCTATGACATACTTAACCATTTTCATAATCCTAAGCCTGTATGTAGTTGTCATAGTTATATGGTGCAGAAACCCCCTCCCTTTCTCTCCAAGGGTTGGGTGACCTCTCGGTTTTAGGATCTTCTTAAGACTGAACTGATACAGTCTTTGATTCCCTGTTGGAACCTATAAGAAACAATCCACGGGTCTTCACAAATTTTGGCCCATGTGTACAAGCGCTTAAATGCAAGTCTCTTCCATGTGACCACGCCTTGTGACCACACACTAACCCAAAAAGTTGCGTCTTAATTTCACGTATCGGTGATATGAGTTAATCGACTCTCCGTTCTTCGAACTCTCGATACCCGAAATGATGAAATTTCGGATCAGATCAACGATCACCAACAACTCTCCAACCAACGGTTGTGATTATGTCACGATTTCGCATTTCACGACTTCGGGACTTCTGTTATGAAGCACCTCAAATCCTTCGATCCCCGAAATTGTGAAATTTCAGAGTTCTCAATCTGACGGTCCTGATTCTTCCACGATTTGACAGCTTAGATCTCGTCGGGGTTTCACGTATCGGGATTTCACGTGTCGCGAAGTCAAAATACCTTTCACCTCCGTTCTCCCGATCCCCGAAATTGTGAAATTCTCTCTGGAAGATCAATGGTCCAGATCTCTCCTTGATCAACGACTATGATCTTTTCACGAATTTCTCGTTGCTTCTTCCAAGCCCTTTGGTTTTGTGAAATTCTGGTATCTCCTTGCAACTAACCAATGCGCTACTTCTTCGAGATCGAACAACTTGAAACATTTCGGCTCTTTCTGAATGGATCTTGACTCTCGATCTTATCCAATCTTCAAAATTATTTTCTGAAGGATTTCTCCCGCTCAATCCTCCATACTTGTTCTTTCTTCGAACTTCAATTTTTTTCGCTTCACCTTTGAATGCTTCAACTCTTCGAAACTTAGAAACTTTTTCTAAGTGTTTCCTCTCAAGACTCAAAACCACTACTCCTCCTAGTATACTCTGCACTCAACCTCCAGAGTTTTCAAACTTTAACACAAGCTTTATTCTATACGCACGTTCGGTATACAAAATTTCCCCATTATCTCTTCTGAGCTTTTAAGTTACTTACAGGACTAATCTCATAGTCATAACTCATATGGATGTTACCCTCTCTTTATGGGAACAACCGACAAGGGTCACTCTTGGGAATTAGCAACAGTCCCAAAGGACTCCTCTTAATCTTGTTTAAACAAATTATCCTTGTTGTCGATTCTAACCATTATATGTCAGGTAATATGACCCTACATATTTTCATCAGTCCTCTCAATTGTAAGGAGTTATAGGCTCAGGGTTTAGTCTTTTAATAATGCAGTAATTATAACTTTCTAAGGGTCCTACCAGTCCTTACCAATTTCCTAAATCATGAAGGATTTCTTCATGAGGATCTTAATTCTTACCTAACCAGCCATCTCAATTGCAAGAGACTCTACCTACTTTAGTAGGTATCCATCGTCACACTATAACAAAACAACTCAGTCCATATCCCTTTTCTGGCTCGTGCAGCTTCATAGCACAATTTATTCCACCTCTGTTATTCACACTCAGATCTTATCAGCAATATTGATCAGTGCATCCCTACTCCTATAAGAGTAGTTATCATTTTGACAAAGGAACAATATAATTCCTTTGCTGGAATTCCGTAGAAATTCCCAAAATATAGTTTCATTCTGTAGTCCTTCTCCTTAAAGAGAAAATGCAGATAACAATATCTCCTTACGAGACTCGTACATGAGCCCAAGCATGCCAAGTGTTGTAACCATGCTCTAATACCATTTTGTCACATACCCACTACGAAAAAAATAAAATTTTCGCTCTTCCTCAAGAGATAGAATCCCCGAATTCCTACGGGGGCCTAGCGAAGGCTAGCTCTACCCTTAATCACCTCCATGTGATCATTGGTTATGACCACAGGCCAAGCCAAGAGTCGCCTTTCGCATTTCGTGACTCATCGATGCAAGAGAGTCAAGTCTTTCGACTCTTCAAATCCTGAATTCCGAAATATTACCTTCGATGAGATCGATGGCTGCGAATCTCCCCCTGATCTGACGGTCCTGGCCGTATCGAGATTTCGGTAACCAGGAGTTCAAAATGTAGCAACCCAAACCACTGGTCACTCCATTCCTCAAACTCCGATACACGAGTTCTTGTACGAGATCCAACGATCCTCGATGATTTGGATCCAATGGTCCAGATCTTTTCAAAGTTTCGTGAACTGGGAATTCACGATGCATCGACTCCAAATCTCTTGTCACTCCAATCCCTAAATTTCGATATGGGAATTCATGTATGAGATCAATGACCCTCATTGATCTGGATTTGATGGTCACTATCCCTCCTAAGATTAAGGGTGTTGAAAGACACTCAGTCTTAATCCCTTTGTTGTTCTACGAGATCCAATGGCCCACGGGATTTTAGAGCTTTCCCCGAACTATGACCGTTCACCACGCGTCTCCTCCGATGGACGGTCTAGATCCGGGTTAGATCGACGATCCACAAGCCCCGTTATCTAACAGATTTGATCTCTCTTAAACCAATGACTAGGATTAAGTCATGATTTCGCGACTCGCGAGTTCTAAGAACTCCTCCCGTTGACTTCTTCCAGCGGCGAGTCAGCGAAATTCCTAACTCTCACCACGTGTCCTCTACAAATGGACGGTCCAGATCTATCACGACCCGACGATCGCGATTCGTTGTCGACGATTCCCCATCAAGAGTCTGGGGAAGCCCTCTCCTATGATTTCCCGGTGTCGAAACGTCGACCGACAGCCACGTGTCCCTCCGATGGACGACTGTGACCTTTAGCCACAATCAACAGTTGTGATCTTTTCGGGAATTTGGGAGAGTCTTCACTCCCATTTCCTCGGTGCCAAATCCCCAATGGATGTCGATCTTTGACACACGTCCTCTGGGATGGACGATCCCGATGCTTTCAGGACTTTGACGAGTCCTCTCTCCCTTGCATGCACCAGGTTAAACCTCATGTGCCTTTTCTGGATCCGATGGCTATCGATCCCCTGTGCTCGATCTGACGGTTCAAATCTATTCTCTTGTGCACTCTTCTCCAGCTGTCTGGACGTAGGCTCCAACGGTCCAGATTTTCTCCTGCGAATCGACGATTCTCCTTTCAGGACTTTGAGGAAATCCTCACCTCTATTTCCCCGAATTGAACCAACGGTTCAGATCTGATTTTGATCATGATCTCTATCACTCTTGAGCTTTCATACGCTTTGAAACCTCCAAAGGGTTTCTCGACCTCTACACTCCATGCAAGGTTCTTGCACACAACCGTGCGATCCTTCCTGAGCTTGTCTAGGACTTAAGGAGTTCTGGGTTTGGTTTGCCTCGCAGAGACCCTGTCCCAATCTGCACTACCTCTCTTGATCTTAACAAACTTCATCCCCCAAGAGATTCTAAACAATTAGGAGGGTTGGCACGTGTACATGAAACTATGTCCAGGGTCAACAAACACACAGTTCGTGACTCTGGCTTATGCCTCCACAGGACACAAGCATTTACAAGTATAAAATCATCTCCTAACCATATAATTTCTTACTGGCCTAGTTATACAATCAAGCAAAAATAAGGGGGATACAGTATATCCATTAAGAAATATGCACAATTCCTGAAACATACACAGTATAACCAATTCATACACAGTTACAGCTAAATTACACAAGGTAGGAAATCGCTTATCTATTACAGGTTGTCGCCAACCAACTCACTGTGGGTGTTCGTGCTTCCACCCGACCTTAGGCACAGAGGCATTCATTCTTAGCACTCTGGCCACCCCTGTGCTAAGCCATGATATTACCAGGGAATTCTCACACTTCTCGAGGGTTCTTCCTCTGTTTCTGCTTTTTTTGGGGGTCCTTTTCCTTGTAAATCAGATCTTTCTCTCTCATTTATGGCCTCAGCGAGGTTTTTCAGATGCTCCTTGGCATCAAGCTCGCGGACTTTAGTTCGTGACTCGCTGGAGAGCTCTGCGCATCTCCCTTGCGAGCTTACGCCCTCTTTTTGTCCAGTGTCTCTTCTCCCTTACGTATCCCCCTTACCCTGGAAGGTTTTTGTTGACCTATCCTATTCCTTCTGTCAGAAGGAAGATCAGGTCTGCAGGTCACTCCGATACTTTGGGCTGACAGCCCATGTTTCCATTCATGGGGGTGGTTTATTGTTCAACCACCAGTCCTTTCTTCATTAACTAATTTTCTTTCCTTGGGATTCGAAGGAGGTTTGTCATCCTTATCAAGGGAGATTTGGGGTTATTTGATATATGAACCCTCTTGTATAGTTTTCACATTCTTCCTCTAGTGATATCATGGCCATTACTTTCAAGGATTCACCCCCACAGTTAGTTATTTTGCAACTCAGTCAATAATACATTTACATTGTCCTCATGCCTTAGCATGGTAATTCCTATTTTATGATTAATTACAAATTGGGGGAAATAGGGTGTTACAGGGACATCCTTCTAAGTCATGTGGATGAGTTGTCATGGATGGGGGGAAGACTTTTGGGCATGGTTTTTCATGACATACAAGGGGTTGTAGTGTCTCATTTATGGGTGCCTTTGTAGAGGGTGTAATACATCTTCATTTTCAATGCAACCTTTTTCCAATCCCATTTATTGTCTTTTAATCTTTTAGGATGTTTCCAGGTTGAAACCAAGGTGGGGCTTCTACCTAAGCATGAACAATTGTTCCAACCTTGACTCTACCCTGGTCACATCATGCTTCCACAAGTTGAAAACATGTGTGGGGCTTCTACCTAAGCAATAAAAATAGTGCCCACACATGCTCCACCCTAATTGGAATTTTGTTATTAGTTATTCTTTTATAGGTTCCATTAGTTTCTTATGAGAGACATTTAATTATCCTCGGGATCCCTGGGAGAGCATATAGAAGGTTCAGCTACAAGACTATGGACCTTAAGCCCCTTCTTCCCATGAAATGAGGGACCACCCCTTCTTAGGTCAATACACCCAAAAATCCAAAAAGGCAAGGAGATGAGGGGATGAAGTGTGGAAAGTAACAAGTATGGTCAAGATTGGCATGATGAATCTTCAATAGGACCTCCCAATAGAAAAATTATCCCTAAGGGTGACCCACTTACTAGGGCACAATGTTAACCACACAGTGAAACAGGGAAAATAACACAATGTCCAAGCAAACGTTGCATAATCAAAAGCAATAATAGATGCAACAAACTCAAATGCCTCAAATATTTAAATGACACTCACCATAATACCTGACTTGTACCTGATGGAGATAGACACTCACCATAATGGTGCCCCCTCTAATTTTTTTCGCTCCTCAAGAGGGCCCTGTCAAGGATGCTCTCTGTCACCCTTTATTTTTATCATCCTCGTTGAAGGCCTAAGATGAATCATTCAAGAGGCCCGAAACAAAGGCTTACTCTCAGGCCTGAAGATCACAGTTTCATAGTTTATTTCTCACTTGCCTTTTGTAGATGATGTAATGCTCTTTGGTGTAGGTACTGTTAGACAAATTCATGCATTCAAATCAATATTGGACCTTTTCTATTCATCTACTAGGATGGAATTAAATAACATGAAATCCTCCATCAGATTTAATGAAATGGAAGAAAAGGAAAAGAAGTAGCTTGAACTCATGTTTCCATTCAATATTTTAGATATAGAGGGATAAATCAAGTACTTGGTCTTTGTTTTAAAACCAAACTCATATCGTTTTGTAGATTGGTGTTGATTCGCTTTAAAAGTTCAAGCAAGAATTGATATGTGTTTGAACCATTTTCTCTCATGAAGTGGAAGACTAGTTTTAATAAAATATGTTCTCTATAGTATTCCAGTTTATTGGGCCATTATTGCAAAGATTCCAAAAGGAATCTTAACACAAATTCCCAAAGCATTTTTTAAGTTCTTATGGTCAGGTAATAATAAGGAAGAAGGAATCCCCCTGGTCAAATAGTCAAGGCTTGCTAGACCAAAAGACTTAGGAGGCCGGGGAATTCATAACTTGTTTTGGTTCAATAAAGCCTTGGCAACCAAAATCCTTTGGAGGCTCATATCCAACAAGATGTTTTGGGGAAGAGTTCTCACTTCCAAGTATATGGCAGTGAAATCCATTGAAGAGTGGTTTAGGAGTCCAAGGAATTCAGTGTTAGTAAGTTCAACTGGATGGAAATCCATGGTATATGTTTTCTCTTTGATTGGGGCCTAGTCTGAATGGCCCATAGGAAACATAAGAAGTGTACAGATTGGGGAATATCCCTGGGAAGAATCATCATATAACTTCAAAATCGTGGAAGGATTGATAAAAATCCTCCATATTCATAGTGTTTTCACCCTGAAGGATGCAACAAATCAAGAAGTGGACATCACGGGTAATACTTTGCAGAAATCTGTGATAGACCTGAATTTAGAAGGTGATATGGTAGTTGAATGGTCAGAATTTTCATTCTCTCTGAAACAATGTTTTATTTACCTAGACAAGGGTGAGTTGGATTCCATTTGTTGGGAAAATAACAAAAAATGTAAGTGTTACATATTCAAATTGGGATATCAGACTTTGGAAGAAGAGTTGTATGAAGAAGCTACTAAATGGTGGTGGAGATCTACCTAGAAATGGAAAGTGCTAGGAAAGATGAAAATCATGTTTTGGTTAGCTATGGAGCATAAAATATTAACATGGGATGTTTTGTGAAAAAGGGATTGGAACGGTCCAAATCATTGTTCTTTATGTTACCATCAGGGTGAATCCAACATCCATCTTTTCTTTCAATGTTTGTTTTCCAGTCAGGTATGGAATCATGTCTCCATGAAGTTGAAAATTCCACAATTTCCTTTCAATGAGAGTTTGGAAGAATGGATGGACACCTGGAGAAAAGAAACGACGATCCAAGAATTTGTTTCTCTCCTTCATTTTGTAATGTACTTTATCTGGTGGGTGTGAAACCTTAGCATTTTCCAAAGAAAGTTTATCCCAGTGGAGATGGTGGTGGACTTGATCTATCAGGTGGTGATGTAATTTAAGAAGGATCCGAACAAGAAGAAACATTGTATCCCCTCGATGCTAGAGTTGTTGGAAGAAACCCCCTAGGGTTTTTTCGATGGGGCCAGCCATGGCCATCCCCAATCTGTGGAGTTGGGGCAATTCTTTATATATCACCTAAACACCATTTTGAAATTCATTACACTCCAGGCATGGGATCTAATATGAAGGAGGAATTAACAACAATATGGGCACTTATGTTTCTTGCCACCTCTTTAAATTTGAGAAAGATACATATATTTGGCAATTCGCAAGTGGTGATAGATTGGGTTGATGGAAAAGTTCAAATTCAGGTGGCAAGGTTATAACCATTAATGAAAAGGATTAGGGAGTTCCTGGGTGGGTTGGAAAGGCTCTCTTATGGTCATGTATACAGGGATTTAAATCAAAAGGCGGATCAACTGTCAAAGGAGGCTTTGGACCTTGAAGTTGAGGCTTTTTTCTATAAGGAAATTTTGAATGATTAGTCACTCCATGACATGCCCTTTAATCTTTAAATCCAAGATAGTTAACTCTGGAGCATGTTTCTTTTTGTTATCTTAAACTTATTATAGAGATGAAAATGTAAGAAAGAGGAATTGGTTGTAATGTTTTTGAATAGTAAAATGTTTTGTTAGGATATGTGGGTAAAGAATGAAAAGAGAGAAGATGAGAAGTCCTATTCTTTTGGAAAATGATCATAATATGTATATTTTTTTAAATGAAATATGAAGTTTTTTCATATATATATATATATAAAGTTGAAATTGAAATATTTTACTTGTAACTAATATTTTTTTAAATGAATTACACATCTCCCTCAAATGGAGAAGTAGAAAGGTATCAGTAAAACAAGAGTTTTTTACTTTCAATTTTTCTCTCTCTATGTAAAGTTGATATAAAATTATTTTACTTAAAGTGATATTAAAGTATTTTTTTTAAATGTCGTGTATCAACCCCATATTGAGCAAGAAAGAAATTAAGCATCTCCTTCATACTCCACTATATAAATTTGGCACAATACCAATTTTTTTACTTTCAATTGCTCTCTCTCTATATATATAGGTGAACATTGAAATATTTTATTTATGGTTTACATTGAAATATAAAACACCCATAAATGAAATAATAAATTTTTTACTTTCAATTATTCTCTATTTTTCTCTGTCTATCTCTATATAGAGTTGATATAGCATTATTTTATTTAAGATGGATATTGAAATATTTTATTTATCTTAGACATTGAAATATTTAATTTATGGTTTACATTGAAATAGAAAACACCTATAAATGAAATAAGAAATTTTTTACTTTTAATTATTCTCTATTTTTCTATCTCTATATAAAGTTAATATAGCATTTTCATTTAAGATGGATATTGAAATATTTTATTTATCTTAAACATTGAAATATATTATTTTTGGTTTAGATTGAAATAGAAAACACCTATAAATAAAAATAAAAATAAAAATTTACTTTCAATTATTCTCTATTTTTCTCTCACTATCTCTATATAGAATTGATATAGTATTATTTTATTTAAGATGGATATTAAAATATATTTTTGTTATTAATATTATTTTTTAAATATTATATATCACTTCCATATTAAACACTCTGAACAAATTACTTTGATATTAAACTATAGAAAACACTAAGATTTTATAAATATGTATTGAATAGAGGTAACAAAGCGGTTGTCATTGATATAAGTTTATGTGCATCCCTTTTTTTTTCCGTGAAATTTTAACACGACTCTCTTCATTACAAGTTTCCTTTTTCATTTCGAGAAGTTCAAATCATCTCCAACGTGCTTCTAAATTTGGAATAAATTTATTTCACGTGCATTTAAATTTAGAATAAATATATTTCACATCATTAAAATCCTTGGCTTCGTACTTCGCACCATCTTTAAATAATGAAGATTTGCTCTCTTATACTGAGAAGAATAACTGGGAGAGCGTGAGAAAAAGAAATTACTTCATTGCCTTCCAGTTTTCACACATTCAACACGTTTTCCTAATTATATTTAGGAACAACGCCCACAGTCAAACTTAAACTTAGCTGAGAATTTAGTCAACCTTCCCAATTTTGCACACATTCGCTAAAGCCCTGCAACCCCAGACGACCTCTATAAATACAAACAGCAGTAGCTACCCTTTTGGATAAACACTCTCTCCAATTCTTTTCTCATTTTCTTCCATACACAGTACACACAAATCTCAGATAAAATGGCTAAGATGCCCCATTTTGTCAGAAAACTATTGCTACACAGAAGGATTCAATGGAGTAAATATGAGCAGATGGGATCTCATGAGCCTGGTACTCCCAATCCACCACTGTCATATGAAGTTTCAGCGGAGAGACGAGGAGTTAGCGGAGGATTCGTTCCTGTGCTTGTTGGGAAGGAGAGAAAGAGATTCATCGTAGCGACCGGTCATATGAATCATCCTCTCATGGCTGTTTTGCTTGAGACGTCGGCTGAGGAGATGGGTTTTCAGAGGAGCGGAGCGCTGAGAGTTGCGTGTGACGTAGTGAGCTTCCAACGGTTGCTCTGTTTGATGGAGAGGGAGGCTTTCAATTAATGACTGTTACAACTTTGTATTTATTTTTATGTGAAAATATAAGATGATATACCAAATGTATATATCACCTGGACACATCTGTTGCAAGTGAAAGTTCCTCTGGCGCACATGCCATGCGGTTATCTTTCTTCCATACACAGTACATGGATTCATTCGTTCATGTGCTTGTTGGGAATGAGAGAAATAGATTCATGGTAGCGACCGGTCATATGAATCATCCTCTCCTCGCTGTTTTGCTTCAGAGATCGGCTGAGGAGATGGTTTTTTAGCAGAGCGGAGCGCCGAGAGTTGCATGTGACGAAGTGAGCTTCCAACGGTTGCTCTGCTCGATCGAGAGGGGTTTTTTCCTTGAAAGACTCTTACATCTTGCATTTATTTTTATGTGAAAATATAAGATGATATATCAAATGTATATCTCCGTTGGACACATTTGTTTACAATATTTTTCAAG
>JASDQU010011044.1:45111-62016 GCA_032191745.1 Picea mariana
CATTTTGAATCATCTTGTACTTGAACATTTAAGTGGGGTAAAAGGAGGTTGCCCCCTCGAAGAGGCTTATTATCTGAAATTATCTCTTTTTCAAGGCGTTGAGTACTTTTTCTGAGGTTTTTCTATGCTATATTGATATTTGGTTCTTAACAGATTTCAGTAGAGGGGTCGATACCAAGGTTTTCTTCAAAGCGTCAAAAGACTCCTGGGTTCGCTCATCCCAGATAAAGGGGGTGTCTTTCTTCAAGAGGCACATGAAAGCCTTAGTGATATTGGCATAATTAACTATGAAACAACGTAGAAAGTTAGGTTTCCTCTGTAAACCTTGAATCTGTCTAATTGTGCGCGGCGGAGGCAACTGAAGCATTGCATCAACCTTAAGAGGATCTACCATGATCTCGGTTTCAAACACTAAAAATCCTAAGAGACGACCAGACTTAATGCAAAAGATTCATTTATGAGGGTTTAACCGGATTCTATAGTAATGAGGGTTTAACCGGATTCTATAGTAATGAGGGTTTAACCGGATTCTATAGTAACAACTTCTTTCAAAAACTAGCCGAAGGTGTATAACATGATCCACTCTCTTGCAAGAGTGAGCAGCAAGATCATCTAGTTAGGCTTCAACTATGTGCTTAAGATTATGAAAGGAGAAAGCCATGGCACTTTGGAAGGTTTCTCCATCATTTTTAAGGCCGAAAGGCATTTTCTGGTATGCAAAAGTACCCCAAGGACATATAAATGTCATCTTGTGTTGGTCCTCAGGTTTGATTTGGATTTGGTTATAGCCTAAAAATCAATCCATAAAATAAATATCTCTCTTCCTGCACACTCATCGAGAATCTGATCAATGAAAGGCATGGGGAAGTTATCTTTAGGACAAGCCTTGTTCAGGTCGTGAAAGTACATAAATGCATGGATGGTTCCTTTATTTTTATCCATAGGAACATGGTTGGATACCCATTTGGTGAAGGGAACCAGGTAGATGAAGCGATCGTTAAGCATCTTCTCCACCTCTGCCTTAATAGCAGGGGCCTTCCTAAGATTTATAGCTCTAAGATGTTGTTGAATAGGTTTAGCATCCAAGTAAGTTATAATATCATGTTTGACAATTCGAGAGTCGATCCCTGGCATCGCTTCATATGACCAAGAAAATACATCTCGAAATTCTTTGAAGAGATCGGTGTAGATCATAATTTCTTCTGGCCAACAATCTGCACCTATATTTACATTCTTAAGGGTATGAGAGATATAAATCGAGATGGTAGGACAAATACTCACCATATTTCCTTCGGCATAAATGTTGTGCGTATGAAGTGGAACTACGGCGTGATCGACCATCTCACTCAAGGTAGACCGAAATTCATCTTTATCGATTCTTTCAAGACTTGGGAGAAAATAGGATCGATGATGCATATCATCCCAAGGTCTCTTGTAACCATTCATGGCTTCTAGGATGGCTTCGTCTGAAGGTGAAGTATCATCTAAGAAATCATGTGAACAAGATAACGAGGTGGCCCATACATGCCTAAGAACAAGATCCTCCTCGTTCATCTACAAGGTAACAGGATCAAGATCAACAGAAGAGTAAAGAACAATTTGATGCGCAATATCCACTGTCGATAGTGGCATAGCCATGGAAACATATAATTTTCCTTCACATGACAAATTTGGAGAAGGTAGGGTCCATGGATCACTAAAATAGGAAGTGTGAAAAGGAATGGACCTCCCTACAGAAGAAAGCCTACTAGACATGGTGTATACGTGGTAAATCGGTGCTGAGAAGTCGAAAGTACCCATAAGGGAAGAATACATTCCAACATCAATATTCTTAGTTTCTGACTAAGAATTGTACATCACAGGGATCGACAATCCAACAGATGCATTAGGACTAGAGTACGCAAAGGATAACTGGTCGATAGTCATGATCTCCCCTTGATGAGGAAAATAAAGTATAAGGAAGGCAGACGATACAATAGCGACCATAGCATAGGTCCGATGGAAACCCAGTAACAAGTTATAATCAAGAGGTGCATCAACTACCTCTACCTCCACCTCTACAGTATTCCCACCTAACTGGACTGGAAAGACAAGGAAAATACCATGAGGGCAGAAGGAATGGCTGTCAAATACAGTCAACATGTTCGACAACTTGGAAAGGTTCAGAGAACTGAGAGATCTCCAATAGACAAGGGACATCACACAGGTGGTAGAACCTTCATCAATGACTGCTTGCTTGATAGTATACTTGGAATACTCCATGTGGATTTGGAAAGCCACCTGGTAGGGTAAGCAAGGCTTCACATCCGTGATGTCAAACTTGATAAATTTTGAGCCACTAGGTTCTAGGGATCCTAAGGCAGAGAGTAAGGCATTCCTCTATAATGGACATGTCTAGAGTACCTCCAAAGCCGACAACGCGCAAGGGGTTTGGCCTAGATCTTCAACAATAGAGTAGTTCTAGGTGGCTCTAGCATTAGAATTGTGGGTAGAGCACTTAAGTACTCCTTTCAAAATACGAGGCAGTGGCTCTGGTTTCTCAATCTGTAAGTTTGTCTCTGGAGGGGGAGGAGGAGCCTCTTGACTGATACTAGCTTTTGAAGATCCATAATATCGAGAGAGGGTGGCTATATCAATTTTCACGTCAACCATATTGATACAAACACGGTCACCATATTACGACACTGGGTTTTGACTTCCACCGGGTGCATTTCTGGCATTCGAAGAGCTCGAGGCTAAGTGTTGGCTGTGTGGGAATGGATTCGTCAGCACAGTGGGCGGTGGAGAGTTGAAATGCTCATATCCTCTGCAAGTTTGTTGCATAAATGTGTAAGGTGGTCATTGGTACAAAGTTTACAAGGAAACTTCACCTTACGTTTCTCTTTCTTTCCCTCTCTAGCATTATCTTTCTGCTTCCCATTATTATCCTTGTCCTTGGGTTTATTGTTAATTTTCCCACCCTTACGATTATTTCAACCTTTCCTTTTACTCCCATCTGGTTGTTGGTCACCATTTGGGTTTTTCGACGATTGCACAGAATATACATCTGCCAAATGGGTGGATTTTGAGGATCCTGACGAATTTGATCCTCCGGTAGACTTCATTGTTGAGTCTGCAACCTTTACATTGGCAGACCCTACAATGCCATCGGCATGAGGTCCAAGTTTTTTCCTAGGATCGTAATTTGACCGCAATGCTTCTGGAAGAAGGTGATATAACATCCCAGACTAAGCATATATTAAATCTAACTACTGGGATCTAAAGATGGATTCTTCTTTATTGGAGACCCTAGAAGTAGCAACATCCTTCGAGATAGGAGGGTGCAAGGACTTTAGGAACCATTCTAGTAGAAAGGCTAGGGGTATAGGATTTTTAATCAATCGCCTCTATCTATGCCATTCCTGGATATGATCCAAGATGTGAGTTGTGGTGTCCTAGTGTAAAGTCGAGAAGAGTTCAAGCCCAACATCATAACGAATGGGCAATTGAAAGTGGTTGAGAAAGGATACCGCTAATTGATTAAATGACCCATATGTCCCCCTAGGTAGCTCAATGTACCATTGTGAAACAACTCCAATGAGAGTGCATCAAAACAATCATAATCTAATAGAATCATGGTTCAGTGAATTCGATGAGCACCAAAGGTGAAAGGTAGTAATGTGTTCACCAGGGTCCTCTCCATTCTTACCCTCAAACTTTGGAATGTTCGAAGGAATTTTGGTGGGTACAGGGGGCCATGTGGGATCATGACTCATCGAGTCATTCATTAACTTGGACAAATCTGATAGATTTAGCGTGGCCAGAAAAGGAAGATGGGGTTGCGACATCTGGCCCCATCCTCCTGCGAAAGATTTTGTGTTGGGAACTACATTCCACCCAGGATTCTGGTAAGAGCCAAAGCCCTGTTCGGAATTATAAATCCTTCCTCCAGGATGATTTGTATAAGGTGGGTTGGGCATCATTCCAGCAGGAATGTTCTGATAAGGATTGTGAAAATTGCCCCTAGCCAGATTAGATCGAGGTTGGGAGTTATGAAAACTTCCCCCAACCAGATTGGATCTGGGTTGGGGGTTGTCCAAAGTGTAAGACTAATCTCCTCCTGGTGGGAACTCAGAGGATTGAAATGGATTCTTCATGCCAAAAGTATTGGTCGGAATCGACACTAAGGAGGTAGAGATATAGGGCGGAACTTGTCCACCAGCTGGGTTGTTCCATCTGTCCGTAGAAGGATTAGAACTGGGGTTTAGAAAAGGAACACTTCCTATATTAGGATTCATTTGGGGGATATGAGAACCACCAAATGGAAAAGGAGTGTAAGGAGGTGTAGTTCCCCCAAATCCAAGGCTAGTGTTAGGGCCAGCAATTGGAATGGTAGTTTAAAACTGCGAAGTGAAGTTAGGCATACCATAAGAAAATGGAATAGAATCCATAGGGATGTAATGAACATTGTAACCCAACGAGTGACCAAAACCCCCAAAAGGGTTAGAGGCAAGAGATAAAGCATTAACTACAAGCCAAGCCATAGTACTGGTATAAGCCTCCGACACTGCAACTGTAGCGGCTGCAGGAGTCGAAGGGGTGTTATTAACTATAGTGGGTATGGGAGTCGAAGAACTCCCAGTGTTCTGAAGACTAGACTCAGTACTCATTCTTGTGGAACCACAAGTCTGAAAGGTGGAAGTGTGTGTACCACTTCTATAAACTCTATTCCTTTTAGAAGGAAAGAAACCAAAATATGGTGGTAACTGTAACAACCGATGAGACCGGCAGGGAAGCTGGTCCGACTCCATGACGAATTATGACTCTACAAAATAAAAATATATCCTAAGGCCAACTAATAGTCAAAGAGTATACCAAAAACTCAAACAACCAATATGCATGCAAACGGGCTAAAGTGGCTGAGTGGCCTCCCTCGCTAAAGAAGGTATGTCTCATCCAAGAGGGACCTGAGACTCCCTGCTAAAGTTTGGAGGTAAAAGAATCAGTTATAGATGCCCTCATGGGATTAACAACCAGTCGATCAGATCCCCCTAGAGAGGTAATCCTCCATAAAGGTTGTGTGTTGTTCAACCTCTATCTGACCCAGGATACAAGCAGAATAACCCCTGCAAGTAACCTATGAGATAGCTATGTTAAGAAACTAATAAACCATTGTATAATCGATGCACAGGGAGCAGTCGTAAGTCCGGATCACCATATGGGTAGGGTAGCAAATCTTGAAACATTGAAAGCACCACCTCTCATGGAGGTATGGGTACTAGCAAGATCCACAAATACGAATAAATCCACATAAATATCTATGACGCTACGTGAGTATTAAGGGGTTATCCCTTCAACTACCCTCGCGCGACCTCGTGATTAACTCCGATGTGAGGGGAGCCTCCTAATCTTACCAATTATACAATGGAATTATCAACTCACTATCTCAGAAACATATGTTGATTTAATTTCCTTGAATAATTTTACTCACAATATCCTATTCCAAGGCACTAAATCCTAGACTAGTTTGTGCACCCTAAAAATAAAATCGTGACTAATCAATTTTAGTTTAAAGCATAAATTTTATTGGACGTGATTACTCAAAAGGGTATGGAAGAAAAAATCATGATGTTATGACTCTGCAAGAAGATAAATATGAATATAATGCAAATTCTATCTTTAACTTTTCAATAAATGATATGCTAATAAAAACAATGTAATTTTCAACTTCAACTCTGCAATTCAGAAGTAAAAATGCAATCTTTCACTAAATGCACTAAGCTAATGATAAAGGTTCAAAGACAAAAATACTAACCAATGAAAAATGCCTATTTTTTTTGTATTTTCAATATATTAAAGAGAAAATGCATGGATCGAAAAGAAAACTGATATATAAATTCTACTATGTATAAATAAAATAACTTCAAGAAGAATATCAAGTAGCCAAGAAAACAACCCAGGGTTCAAGGACAAACCAAGAATGAAAAAAAATGAGAAACACTATGCCCAAAAATTCAACTCCCAACAGTTTTCTTGTCAACCCAGAGAAGCTCAATGGGCACTACAGAGACCTAAGAAGGCTCAACAATCATCAAATCCCACCCAACAGTCACTAAACCAAGCAAACAAGCAAGGGAAAGTGGTATACACGACTGTTCAGGGAAACATGGCATATAAACGCATCTAGTAGTGAGACAGAACGCGTGTGCACGTGACTCTGAAGGAAATAGGGCACGTATAGGCTTGAAAACAAGGCTAGGCAAGGGTAAAAGGGTTGAAAACTCAGACCTAGAGTGAACAGAAACTGTGAAGTAGTGATACGATAAGAAACACAAAGGAAAAAGAGCAATTCAAGAAGAAAAAGTACTTCAACCCTTAGAAGGAATATCTCTCCCCGGTGGAGTCACCATTTCTGTTATGAGGGAAAAAATCTCTATGGCCAGGGGTAAACCACAAAAGAGAGGTATGACTACATAAATCAACTCAATTCTATTGTATGCTATATAAACTAATGTGCAAGATAAGAAAGATGCCTACCTCAATCCAACATTCGATGATGTTCCACCACTGATCACTTCGACCCAAAGCTTTATGCCTACACTAAGTTCTTAAAAAACAAGCATAACAAGTACATGGTGATAATATAAATGGGTTAGCACATTAGATAACATAATCCATTAATAAACATTACAAACATGCCCATGGATAATAATCATATATTTGCACAATACCAAAGGAGTATTTCTATTAATAATTGATCAGCAGAAGTGACAACATTACAGACTTTTGTGTCGGCACGGTTTGAAACCAAGAAACCAAGTTCCTTCCAACTGGGCCTCCACCACTTCAATCCTCCACCAAAGGCACGCTCAAAGGAGAGAGACAATGAGGTTCTCTCAACAATAGGGAAAGAGCTTGGGGGCTGAACACTGTGTTCAGACTTGAGGGACAAAGGGATGCAGACTCAATATGAAGTAATTTCTCCAGAGTAACTTTTCTCTCACAGTTGAATGTTTTCTCCTCTTTTCCATAGCTCGGAATTGTGCTCTTATAGCCTTAAAAATGCAACTGAAGGTTTGAGTCGGAACGTTTCCAGTATATGGAAGGCCAAAGATCACAGATCTCATGTCGTGACATGGAAACCCGACTCCATTTTTGTATTTTCTGGCACAAATCACGATGTACACGGGTTGTAGTGGAGCAGTGTGCATATACGCTTGATGTATAGATGATAGGGCGCGTATATGTTAAAAAATGTGTATTTTTAGCTCTGGATTCATCAAAAAATGGATGATAAGCCTGCATAGGGAAATGGAAAAAGGCCCTCTGTGCAAGATAACAATGGTGAGACAAATCTTGCTATAACACATTGCTTGTCCAGTTTCTGTGATTAATATGATTCTTGTACTGAGTTTTGTCCATTTGACCTCCTCTCGCAGTCTAAGGATGACTCTCAGTGCTAACAAAAGACATTACTGAATGAATACCTCGTGATGAGAAGTTCTTGGTTATTCTGAAAGCATGAGATATATTCATAATGATTAGAAGGAACATTCATGTTCGCTAAAAGTGTCATGTGATAAAATGGAAGAATGTGAAACTATAGTTCAAGCAATGAATTTTTTTTTTTGGAATTTCTAGAGTTTTCTTTCATAGTGACCATGAAGTATAAATTTAGATCACAATAAAAACTTTTGAGTTCATTAATTCTATTAGGGTTGGGGTTTTTATTGTAATATATGTGTGAGCTTGGAATTAGGGTTGTTTGAGATCTATTGCATGCTCGAATAGGTGATCACTCCACTCACCATATTGTACTCAGATACACTATAGATACACTATTGACAATGAATAGAGAAATTACTGTGTTGAATTTATGGAATTGGATACAACTCTATTATCTATTAAATTGGAATTGAATATATGGAATAAAGTGGAACTCTATTATGTAATACTTATTTCTATTTTATATTTTTATCAATTTTTTATAAATAATATTTGGATTGCAACTTGTCAAATCTTTTAGGCGTTGGCTAATGTTCCACTTTTTAGGTTTTTTGGTCGAAATCCGGTGATGTAAATCTAGACAAAATGGCTATTTTTTTCGTTTAAATTGTATTTATGAATGCATAAATAGATTTACTGTGCTGAAAAACCCATGAGGCACTCTAATTATACAAACTTATCCACTCAAATCTATAGATCCAACCATTCCTCACCAGATTTCAGGAAAAATCAAACGAAAAAAGTCACCAAAAAAACAACCAACAGTTAGAACGTTTAGACTACGATAATATTTTATACATAATCCATTTACAACTTGATGCGTGGAGGTACTGATACATGTATAAGATTTCGAGAAGCAAAGGAAAATGGGAAGGGAAGTCCATTCATAGAGAGGTGAGCCCTATACATATATATCTATATTATATGAAATGATCCCTATACATATATATCTATATTATATAAAACTAGAGCATATGTGCACGTGAGAATGGCTAGCTATGAATCTTCTGAGAAACCTATACATCCCTTGTTCATCCCGTTTATAATCCCCAGTGACCGAGGTGAAGAAGGTTAATGTTTGCATGTGTTCCTTGTGCTCATCATCATCGCAGTCCAAGAATGCTAGGTAAGTGTTACTGTATTATTAGGGAAATTTGAAAATGTGGAGTATTTTTTTCTTTCTAAATTTTGTAGAGAAACTTAAGATGGTTTTTCATATTTGTGGGTGGCAAATCTCAGTAAGATTAATAAGATATCTAGATTCAAACAAGACATATTTTCATAAAATTTGAACCAAACATATTTCCATGGAAATATACAATAATATTTAGTCACAATTGATTGAGTTAGCCCTGGACAGATCAGGGGAGTAACAGAAATGGAGATACTATTGTTCATCAAAATCCACCTCTAATAGGTATAAAGAGAAATAAAGCATACATAAACTCTCTCTGTGGGCATACATAAACTTTCTCTTTGCTTGTAACCATGGATGGAAATAGAGAAAAATCTAATAGTTTTAAGGTTCGAAACCCAAAAGTGGAGGATGATCATAATCGACCTTCAACGATGAATATTCATATCATGAATATGCCAGAGAGTAGTGGGGTTTTCTAGAACTGGGTGGGAACATGGACACTGATTTCCTAATCAACATGTACAACCCACATCAGAAGGTGGCATGGCTTCAAGAATTAGCGCAAGATCAATGATGGAGGTCGATGATTTTGTAGGGTTTCGAGTCTCTTTCATTAACTTTACTCAATTTCTTCACATGGCTCAAGAGGGTCTAAGAAGATGTGGTTTGTATAAATTTTGGGATCTCAAAGGAATGAGGGCCCAAGTGAGGTTGTTGGAGATGTTGGTGGGTTACTGGGACCCTGATAGCGAGAGCTTTATCCTTGATCGACAACCAATGAGGATCGAAGTAGAGGACGTCTACTTCTTGACTGGTCTATCATGCCGAGGGGAGGTTGTGAACCTCAAGTCACATGGAGCAGGGAGTGGGATGAAGATCAAGGAGTATATCGATGCCCACTATGTAGAAGGGACTCATAAGGTGGGAAGCCAAGTCCCCATCCGGGCAATAAGTAATCTCAGTTTGAATATCATAGTGCTCATACTTACCAGGATCATAGGTTCGGCCTCATTTCATCAAGCCTCGAGACCACTTATGTTTTATGCAGTAGAGTGTGCTAGGCCCATTGTCTACGACTGGTGTACCTCATTGCTGACCAATATGAAGGGTCAGTTGATAGAGTGAAAACATGGAAGTAAGAGAAAATTCGTGTTTGCCTCTATTATTTGCAGTTTCTTTTTCGAGCAGGTTCGAGGTTTGGGATCTAGAGTGGAGATCCTTCATAGAGAACCATGTGATCCAACCATGGCGCAGTGGATCGAGGTCATGAGACGACAGGGGGGAGGTAGGGCATCAATGCCCTACAATGATAATTTTTTCTTCTGGTGGTGGCGACAAATCATTTCTCTGGATGACTATCCCTATGCGGGGATCGATTTCAGAGGAGATCCTGATATGCCACATTCACCAGGGGCTTCCTACGGTGATATAGGTAATAATTTTTTACATATTAAATTTTTTTTACAATTTTTGTATATAGGGAACAAAAACATTCTTTTGAATGGTGTTTAAATATTAACTAAATACTTGTGTAATCACAGACATGGAATCGGGGAGATGACGTGGTGGGAGGAGAAGTGGATAGAGTCCTACAGAATGTGCAGGGTAACCTGTCTCGTTTGACACAGAGGATTCCTATGGTTTAGGTAGAGGATCTACCTGAAGCCATGCAGTGACAGGTGGTTGATGTACCTAGAGCATGGATATGACTCTTCCAGCGTCTCACAAATGTCGTGGTTTTCTACCATAACACACATCTAGCACCACAGGCATAGATATCATGGGATATGTATACCGGTTGTATATGTGTATCGAGGGTTTTAGCCCTAATTTTGTAATATAAACACCATATTTTGAAATATATAAAAAAGGGATCTTCGTTTTTACTTATATCTTACAATGTGTACATTGATTTAATTTTTTTATTTGCTTTATTAATCTGACAAATGCCAATCTAAAACGTAATTAGCATAGGCATCGGATACATGATTAGAAATTCTAGGAATGTGATAATATGTAATAAAATCAAATTGTGATAAATTTACATTAGTAATAAAATATGTACCCGTAGGAATTGATGGAGTAAAGTAGGATCCCACACGCAATAACAATCGTTCAACTAACATACTACTAAATGGAAATCCAGGCGAACATCTAAAGAGTGAATTCCATGCGAGATAGAATCACACAAAAGTTCTATTACAGTGATATATTCAGCCACATTATTCATGGATGGCCCTAGGCATGCACCACCTGAAGATACAAGTGGACCCTTGAGTGAGTAAAACACCCAAGAGGTGGAAGCCAAGTTATGTGTATGACAAATGGCTCCGTCTGCAAATCCTAGGGAGTTCAAAGACTCCATCTGCAAATCCTAGGTAGACCGAAGACTCTGTCTGTGAATCCTAGGTAGACCAAAGACTCTGTCTGCGAATCCTAGGTAGACTAAAGACTCTGTCTGCGAATCCTAGGTAGATTGAAGACTTTGTCTGTGAATCCTAGGTAGACCAAAGACTCCATCTACGAATACTAGGTAGACTGAAGACTCTGTTTGCAAATCCTAGGTAGACCAAAGACTCCATCTGTGAATCCTAGGTAGACTGAAGACTCCTTCTGTGAATCCTAGGTAGACTGAAGACTCCGTCTGCGAATCCTAGGTAGACCGAAGACCGGTAGACCAACAAAGGGAAACCTTGATAAGCAACCTAAAGACAAAAGAAAAGGAGAAAAGAGATGTATATACACTAAATTTACATTAGTATACAAAGAGTTCTGCCCAAGCCTAGGGCTCAAGCATAGTACCTTTTCAAGTAGAGCCCATTTTTGGGCTCGACCAAATAATTCCCTTCATAATCTTCTAATCTATATGATCCTTTTTTAGGACACATCACACAAAATAAGGGTTGTGCCACATGGGTTTAAACTTGCCTGCCCCTAGAGGTTCTTTGGCTTGATCATACAAGAGGACCAAGTCACCCTCAACATACAACCAGGGACAAACAAACTTGTCATACTAAACCTTGACACATTTCTTGTTTTCCTCGATAGTCGTAAAGGCGTCTTGATGCTGCTCATTAAGACTCTCTAGGTGCACAAGGCGTCGCTCTAAATATGAAGTGTCAGGTAGGAGCTCGACTTCCAACTTGAGAGAAGGGATTTCACATTCAACAGGAAGGATCAACTCTGCACTGTGCACTAACTGAAAAGGGGAAAAAATGGTGGCAGTCTTAACCGAGGTTCGGTATGCCCAAAACGTGGGATATAGCATGATGTGCCAATTGGAATTACTCTGACTAACAGTTTTTTTCAAAATGGTCTTGAGAGACTTGTTGACAGCCTCTACCTACCCATTTTCCTAGGGGTAATAAGGGGATGAATGACCATGTCTAAACCCCAGCTTAGATGCTAGTTCTACCATAATCTCATTTTGAAAGTGACTGCCATTATAAGTGACAATCTCACTCGGGATACCGAACTAGGTGATAATTTGGTTGAACATGAAGAAGGTTGCAGTCTTCCCATCGGATTTTATGGTAGGCATGGCCTCGACCCACTTAGTAAAGTAGTCAATGTCCATGATAATGTGTTTATGCCCCCAGCCGAAGTTGTGTTGCAATCAATGAAATCTACCCACCACTTGGTGAAGGGATCGATGGTAATGACTGGGTGAAGAGGGGATGGATGCGAGCACATTTTTCAAGTGAACCCTTGGGAGGGGTGACTTCCTAACCACTTCGAAACAATATTTAAAGATAGTAAGCCAGAAATAACCAACTTGCAAGATTTTTTAGGTTGTCGCAAGCTCGCATAAGTGACCACCACAAGCCCCTTTGTGGCAATCGTTTAGGACTGACTCGACTTCCTCGTGAGTTAAGCAACGATGCAATATATTATCTACTCCTCGGCGATATAAAGTGTCACTGAAGATGGTATACTTTTTGGCTTGGTATCTAACACATCGTCGATCATCTCGCTAGAGATGCGGAGTGAACTTCAAGGTTTGAAGATATAAAACAATGTCTCCATACCATGGGTCGAATGACGATACAAGGAAAATGTGTTCATCTGCAAACGAATCAACATGGATAACATCCTCATCTAATCATGGAAAATCGAATATTAACTCTACAAAAACTAGCGATTTCTTAAACTTAGCTGAAGCGAAGTCGAGATCAAATTCTTGTAAGATGAAAATCCATTTATTATATTTCCCTCCGATGATATGTCTAGTAAGGATGTATTGAAATGGATTGACATCGGAAACCACCGTAGTCATGCAAAGTAATATATAGTGACGTAAGCGTTGGACTGTGTGAATGACAGCCAAAGCTAGCTTTTCAACGTGAGAGTAATTAGCTCAGGACCAACTAAATTTCGACTGAGATAGTAGATGACGTGCTCATGGAGATCATCATCCTCCTGAACTAGAACCATACTAATCATCTCTGCAGATGCGGAAATATACAACAGGTAATCTCTACTATAATCAGGAGATTTTAGCAGAGGGGTTGATACCAAGGAATTCTTCAAAGCATCAAAATACTCCCAGGCTCACTCATCCTAGATAAATGGGGTGTCTTTCTTCAAGAGGCGCATGATACCCTTAGTAATATTGGCATAATTCACTATGAAATGACATAGAAATTTAGATTTCCCCTGTAAACCTTGAAGCTGTCTAATTGTGGGCAGTGGAGGCAACTAAAGTATTGCCTCAACCTTAAGAGGATCTACCATGATCCCGGTCTCAGAAACTAAAAATCCTAAGAGATGACTAGACTTAATGCAAAAGATGCATTTATGAGGGTTTAACCGGATTCTATAGTAACACCTTCTTTCAAAAACTAGCCTAAGGTGTATAACATGATCCACTCTCTTGCAAGAGGGAGCAACACATGGATGATTTTAGGGGATAAATTTCGCTCATGGGATAATTTTCCATGGTTTTTCCAAAAACGATATTCGTTATTTTAAAAATGATTCGCCCAAATTCTATATGATAAAATTATTTTACCTTAAAAATAGTAAAAATTTTATAAAAAATATATAAAATACATAGAAATTTGAATATTTTTAAAAAAATATCACCAAACATTTATATTTGACATATGAAGGATTAGTAATATTCTCCAAGGTTTATACATTTTAAAATAAATTTCCATCCTTAAAATCATCCCTGGAGCAACAAGATCATCCAGGTAGGCTTCGACTATGTGATTAAGATCGTGAAAGGCGAAAGTAATGGCACGTTGGAAGGTTGCTCCAGCGTTTTTAAGTCCAAAAGGCATTTTTCGATATGCAAAAGTACCCCAAGGACATATAAATGTCGTCTTGTTTTTGTCCTCAGGTTTGATCTAGATTTGGTTATAGCCTGAAAATCTGTCCATAAAATAAAATATCTCACTTCCCACACACTCATCAAGAATATGATTAATGAAAGGCGTGGGGAAGTTATATTTAGGACAAGACTTGTTCAGGTCGTGAAAGTACATACACACATGGATGGTTCCTTTCTTTTTATCCACAGGAATGGTGTTGGATACCCATTCAGTCAAGGGAACCAAGTAGATGAAGCCAACGTTAAGAACCTTCTCCACCTCTACCTTAATAACAGGGAACTTCCTAGGATTCATGGCTCTAAGACATTGTCGAATAGGTTTAGCATCCAGGTAAGTTCTAATCTCATGTTCGGCAATCCGAGGGTCGATCCCTGGCATCTCTTCGTATGACCAAGAAAATACATCTCAAAATTCATTGAAGAGATCGGTGTAGATCATAATTTCTTCTGGTGAACAATCCGTACCTATATTTACGTTCTCAATCTTTCCAGGGGTACGAGAGATATCAATCGAGATGGTAGGATAAATACTCACCATATTTCCTTTAGCCTAAATGATGTGAAAATCAAGTGGAACTACGACATGATCGACTATATCACTCAAGGTAGACCGAAATTCATCTTGCTCGATTCTTTCAAGACTTGGGAGAAAATAGGATCGATGATTCATATCATCCCAATGTCTCTTGGAACCATTCATGGCTTTGAGGATGGCTTCGTCCGAAGGCAAAGTCTCATCTAAGCAATCATGCGAACAAGATAAAGAGGTGGCCCATACATGCCTAGAAACAAGATCCTCCTCATTCGTTTGCGAGGTAACAAGATCAGGATTGTCAGAAGAGTCAAGAACAGCTTGATATGCAATATCCACTGTCGATATTTGCATAGCCATGCCATCATGCAACTGTCCTTCACACAATGAAGTCAGAGAAGGTAGGGTCCATGGATCACTAAAATAGGAAGTGCAGAAAGGAATGGACCTCCCTGCAGAAGTAGGCCTACTAGACATGGTGAAAACTATTAAGCCCTAATATTGGCTCGTTACCCCTTAATTGGGGCATATTATATTAGTAATGTTATTCTATTTATGTCATCTTTAGGCCATTAGTTTAAATTATACCTCCTAGTCTCCTATATATACCAAGGAGACATTTTGATTTTGAATCATCCTGTACTTGAACATTTAAGTGGGGTAAAAGGAGGTTTCCCCCTCGAAGAGGCTTATTATCTGAAATTATCTCTTTTTCAAGGCGTTGAGTACTTTTTTTGAGGTTTTTCTATGCCATATTGATATTTGGTTCTTAACATATGGTATCAGAGCTCAAGGTCTTGGGGTTTTTCTGTTATATCTAAGACACCTTGGAATTTTTGCTATAACGTTTTTTCTACGACGTTTTAGAAGGAACGTATTGGATTATATTTATTATATGGCTCAAGGTACGTTGGGTTAAAAATTCATCTCCTGAGGCCTTATACTTTCTGAGATACAGCCTATACAAGATAGGATTCTAGAATCATTCTGAACTAAGTCATTGCGGAATTTTCGCTATAAAAAATTTTCTGTAACGTTTCAGACCCTAAAATCCAGAGAATATTTACAAAAACTAGTAAGGTATCTGTGGTAAAACGTTTAGCTTCTGGGTCATCTTAAATTTGTAGATACACCCTATGTAAGATAGGGTATCTGACTAGTCCTATTGACTAGTCTCAAGAAGTTGTTCCAAGTAAAACAATCATAACTTCTTCCTAGAGTATCCAAATTTAGTGGGACTAGTTTCATTGGATTTTGGATAGTCTTTAGTATTTCTGGTGTGATTTTCAAAATTGTATATCAATTATTTTGTACGCGGCACGCTATACAAGTGAGATCTCCTAGAAAGGAAAAAAATCGGCAAGTTGTGGGGAAGTTACCGTAAATTCCACTTGGCACATCCAATTTTGATCAGACCTGTGGCATTGCAGAGAAGAAATATCAGAGAACTACATANCTAGCAGGACCACCTCAAAATCAAGGTTCAAAAGTGATACTTGGCCAACATGCCACCAAAAAATGAAACTTCTACACCAAATAAGCCTCCAGAAAATCCTACTTGGAGTCTTGATGAAGGTGAAGAAATGTGTAGGGACATAAATGAACTACAAAAGAAGATGGATTCAATGGAAGCTAACTTGAATACTAAGATGGATGGTTTAAAAGGGGAGATCATGGAAGTATTGAAAAATTTCATAACAGAGAAGACACCTGAAAGTGAAAATGCATCCCATGAAATTCATGATGAGGACACAATAAAGGTGAATGAAGAATAGAGAAACTCCAACTTTGGTTTGAAGACCAACCACCTTCCTAAGATTGATATGAGGAAGTTTGATGGCAAGCACCCAATCACATGGATACTTCAGATGGAGCAATTCTTTGATCTCCATAATGTGCCATATACACAAACGGTATGAATTGGTTCTTTATGTTTAGAATCTAATCAATTTGTATGGTATAGATGGGTTTGTTCTCGCAAATCACTCATCACTTGGACAATTTTCACAGAAGAAATGATAGCACACTATGAGGATACAAGAAGCAATACCTTCTTTAGCCAATTGATAAATCTCAAGCAAAGGGTTCAGTTACCGAGCACATTGAGAACTTCCAAAGATTGAATATAAAGGTAACCGATATTCCAAATGAGCACTTGATTGATGTATTCATAGAAACATTAAAGGATAACATTCAACATGGGGTTCGCCTTTGGGAACCCAAATCATTGGAGAATGCATTTAAGGTCGCAAGAAATGTTGAAAGTAAAAATATGGCTATGGCTACTAGAAGGACCAATCCTAACATCTATAGAGAGAACAATGCTTCTTTTTCTAAAACACCTCAACCTACAAGGTTGACACCTCAACAAATGGAGGAAAGAAAAGCAAAAGGTTTATGCTTTAATTGTGACAG
>JASDQU010011044.1:97820-123135 GCA_032191745.1 Picea mariana
CACATATGCCACCATTCCAGTCTTTGGAGGGGAACATAGGAGACTGCACAGAGAAGCCCAACTGGCCTACATAATCAGTGATGAAGCCAATCCTACCAATCATCCTATCTATGCCTTGGACACTGATTTAGGCTCCAGTTTACTACAGCTCACCCACACCCCTGAGGCTCCTTTACAGATAAAAAAGCAGCCCATTCTTAATCAGGAGACCTCCCCTCCAGCCACCTCTGTTTGGAAGATGTTCTTTGATGGAGCTTCCTCCAGTATGGGTGCAGGTGCTGGAGTGATATTAATATCACCCTGTCGAGAGACCATATCTCTATCATACAAGCTAGAATTCGAAGTCACCAACAATGTGGCAGAGTATGAAGCTCTGGTTCTGGGATTAAGAGCTGCCAAGGAAATGGAAATTAAAGAGATGGTTGTGTTTGGAGATGCAAAGTTGATCGTTCAGCAGGTCAAAAACGTTTATTAGGCTAAAAATCCTCGGCTCAGGAATTACAGGAACGAGGTATGGGACCTGGTTGATGATTCCTTCCTGGATTTTAACATTTCCTACATTCCAAGGGAGGAAAATGCCTCAGCCAAATTTTTAGCTTTCACAGCCAGTGTGCTCGAAGTTCCCACGCTGCCCACTGCCAAGTCCGACGTTGAAATAAAGTATAGACCTTCTATACCACACAATGTCAAATACTAGAAGGTGTTTGAAGATGATCAAGAAAATGAAAAATTCCTCCAGTCCATTGATGACTTTTCCACAATGCACATAGATGAGAACCCTGAAGAGGAAGATGACCATCACCCTTGGGAGTTTGTGAATAAAATTGTTGATCACCGGATCATTCAGCTACCGAGCAATCACATTTCGAAAGGACTGATCCCGTTAGAAAGATTGTTCAACGGGAATGATGTGGCAGTAAAGGGTAAGGTTTCAAGTGATGATGATGACATAGCTGAATGCAACATAGGCACATCCGAGGATCCTAAATTAGTCAAGCTGTCAAGGAATTTGACCGAGGGATAGAGGATCGAATATACCAAGTTGTTGAAGGAGTTTGCTGATGTGTTTGCATGGACCTACGAAGACCTCAAGACGTATGACACATCATTCATTGAGCACAAGATCCCACTAAAAGAGGAGGCTAAGCCATTTAAGCAGAAGCTGAGACAAATAAATCCCATGTTGCTACCTGTCATGGAGAAAGAGGTAAAGAAGTTGTTGGATGCCCAGATCATTGTGCCCTTGAGATATTCTGAATGGGTGGCCAATTTGGTCCCGGTGAGAAAGAAAAGTGGAGAAATCAAACTCTGTGTCGATTTCAGGAACCTGAACAGAAGTTCAAGGAAGGACAATTATCCCCTGCCCAACATGGAACACATATTACAGAGGGTCATCCAGTATGTCCATGATTGATGGTTTCTCTGGATACAATCAGATATCAGTCATGCCTGAGGACAAAGAAAAAACAGCTTTCACCACTCCTTGGGGCACATTCATGTATGCTAAAATGCCTTTCGGACTGATGAATGCAGGAGCAACATTTCAGCGGGCCATGGACATAGCCTTCGTCAGGGAGAAGGATCAGTTTGTGGTGATATATCTGGATGACATCACAGTCTTCTCTAAGACTGATAAAGAGCACCGCTGCCACTTAAAAAGAGTTTTCCTGAAGTGTCGAAGGTATGGCCTATCTTTAAACCCCAAGAAATCACTGTTCGCTATGCGGGAGGGAAAGATACTAGGTCACATAGTGTCAGTAGAAGGAGTAAGGATTGACCCAAACAGGGTGGAAGCGATTCAGGCCCTGTCACTTCCCCGGTCTAAGAAGGAAGTTCAGGCATTTTTGGGAAAAGTCAACTTTCTGAGGAGATTCGTCTCGAACTTTGTTGAGCTGGGGAAACACATCACCGCCATGCTCAAGAAGGGCCATGAAATAAAATGGACTGCTGAATCCAGAGAATCTTTTTCCCAAATAAAGAAAGCATCGACTGAGGCACCTGTGCTAATCAGTCCCGATTATTCTAAAGATTTCCTGGTTTTCTCATTTGCTTCCAATGACTCAGTAGCAGCAGTCTTATTGCAAAGAAACGATCAAGGGCAAGAGAAGCCCATTGCCTTCTTCAGCAAGGCATTGAGAGATGCTGAACTCAAATATGAGATCATGGAAAAGCAGGCCTATGCATTGGTGAAAGCTCTCAAAGCTTTCAGGATCTATGTTTTGCACTCAAAAATCACTGCATATGTCCCTTCAACTTCTGTGAAGGACATTCTTATACAGCCTGACATAGACAGGAGGAGGGGCAAATGGATCGCTAAGATTCTGGAATTTGACCTAAAGATTAAGCCCACCAAGTTGATAAAGGGGCAAGGTTTGGCCAAGCTGCTGGCTGAATCCAATTACAAGGCTTTGGGAATTAACTTCATCAATGAGAAAGCTGAGTCATCTGGAAGTAATTCCCAGATCACCATACCACTAGCAGCATGTCCCTGGTACAGGGATATCTTGTACTTTCTACAAGAATTAAAGCCCCCTGACGGATTAGGAAAGAGTAGGGCCAGAGCTTTGAAGCTCAAAGCGGTCAAATATTGCCTCATTGACCGAGCCTTATACTGGAGAGACCCTCTGGGGGTACTGTTAAGATGTCTGGACCTGTTGCAAGCCCAGAAGGTAATGTTTGATTTTCATAGCAGTCTTTGTGGAGGTCATCATTTTTGGAAGACCACAACCCACAAAATCCTCTGAGCTGGGTATTACTGGCCTACTTTGTTTACTGATGTTTGCAGAGAAGTCAGGGCTTGCATTAAATGCCAGAAGTTCTCAGGTAAGAAACAACTCAAATCTCTGCCATTAAAGCCTGTAGTAGTTTCGGAACCTTTTCAGCAATGGGGATTGGATTTCATCAGAGAGATTCATCCTCCCTCAAGTGGCCAGCACAGATGGATCCTCACTGTGACTGATTATTTCACTAAGTGGATAGAGGTTTTCCCCACCAGGAGCACTTCTCACAAAGTAATCATCAGCCTCTTGGAAGACATCATAGCCAGATTCAGCTGCCCAAGTAAGATTGTCACTGACAATGCCTCCCCCTTTAGGTCTGAGCCTCTAATCAAATTTTGTGAACAGTTTGGAATTTCACTGGTTCACTCTACCCCATACTATCCTCAAGGGAACAGACTGGTAGAGTCCTCCAATAAAATCCTGATCAAGCTTATCAAAAAGCTACTGGAGGACAATCAGAGGGCCTGGGACTCAAAGCTCAAATTTTCTCTCTGGGTTGATCGGCTAACAACCAAGAAGTCCCTGGGTCTCTCACCTTTCCAACTTGTTTACAGAATAGAGGTCGTTTTCCCCACTCAGCTTGCCTTACCTGTGGCAAATTTCCTCCAGGACCTTGAAGAAGAACYTAACCATGTGCACAGAAGGATTCATCRGATGGTGGAAGTGCAATAGATCAGAGAATAGGTCATGGACAGAGCCTACAATCATCAGCAGAAGATCAAACAGGCTTTCGACAGGAAAAACAGAAAGAAGGATTTCAAGCAAGGTGACCTGGTACTCAAGTGGGACGCACCCAGGCAAGATAAGGGAAAACAMAGTAAATTTGATGCCCTCTGGATGGGGCCTTTCAAGATCCTTGAAGTATTTTCAAACAACACATACAAGTTGCAGGATCTGGAAGGCGAAGAAGTTTTTAATGGCCCAGTGAATGGGCATTTCTTGAAAAAGTGTTTTTTGTGAGCCAGAGTTGGCTCTCTTTGTTTTGTTTTGTACATATTGTTTCTGTTTTTTGTTTTTTGGACTAATAAATGACTCCATAGCCCAACAGTAAGGGCACTGAATCTACAAAAGAGTTCTTAGAGCATCACAGGGACGACTCTATCCCCCATGGAGCCGAATGTTAGTGATATTTCTTGTAAGGGGGTTAGAATGCAAAAGAATGGGTTAAAAACCCACTTGTCCTAAGTTTGGGATGCTAATGCGCCCATGATTAAATGAAAACCAAGTTCGGACGGCAGATATCATTATGCCTGGATCAACGGTGCAGGTGCGATTCCGGACCCCCTGCCTTTCTACCTTTATGCGAGGGGGGGTCTAGAATCCAGGGTGCACCTCTTCAATGGACCAGATCAGTGCACCCAGATCAACGGCGATAAAGGCAATTCTGGACCCCCCCTGCCTTTCTACCTTTAAGTGGAGGGGGGGGGGTCTGGAATCGGGGGCGCAGCTTTCCGACGGCTATGATCTTAGTGCCCGGATCAATGGTGCTCATGTGACCTCATCATTCCCAGTTGCTCTGTGTTTAGCCAGCATGGACCCTTCTCCCGTCGTATCATCTTCCACATCCACCTTTCTCCTGCTGCCGTGTGTCATCCATCCACCTCCCCTCTTCGGTCCGTGTAGCCCTCCTTCCATCTCATCATCCACTCACCACCTGCCACATGTCCCTTTCCCTCCACGTCAGCCTCCCCCTAAAATGTGTCCATCACATCTGTTCTTCTACCTCCTTCGCTTATCACATTTTCCCATGTGTCCCCCCTGTAACCTCTCTCGCCCCCTCATCGCTTCATACATCAACTTCCCATTGTTTTGGCCCCATCACTTCATTCCCATGCCCCACCTTTCGCGCTGGCCTCCACGCCTATTCTTTAGGCCAGTCGGTTATTTCGGGTGGCAACGCGGGAGGCCCTCCACGTCCCGAAGGTGCCGAGTTGGCCGGGCCATCCTCAATCCCGATGAAGCAGTTATTGAAGCAGTTGGTGGTGGTTAGACATTGCCTCCGCTATAATGGGAAAGCACAGCAATGAATTAAAGGCACGTCGATTCGCCGTTGGAACTGTCAAAGAGTTAGATTGCATCTGACATAAGTTGCACGATCTTTCAGAGGTTGACTGTCAGAAGCCATGCAGACGCAAAGCCTTCAATGCAGTGTCTTGATTTTGCTGTTGTTGTTGTTCTAAGTATATGAAGGCATTTTCGCCATTTTTGTATCTGTCGATGGTTGAGCTGAGCTCCCGATTGTAAATCTTTAATGAAGCACTGTTACTCTGGTTATGTATGAACTCTTGAGATTTCTTGCCTGATGAATGCCAGCTTCTTTTACATCTTTGTTACACTGTGTTAGAATCGCTCAGAATTGGAGGATCCAGTCGAGCTATAGCTGTTATAGGATGATGTTGGATAGGATCACTGTAGCAGTTATGATGTTTCTAGCCAGTCCTTGTGATTTGCCCAGCACTGAGTGACTTGGAATTGGAGGATCCAGTCAAGTCCTCCTCAGTTTCTTGAGACTCTGAACCAAGCTTATATTGCATTCAGAGTTTTTCTTCTGCGACTAGCCGTAAGCCTGTTGCCCAAAGTTGTTTGTTCACTCTCCTCACCAAGTCTTCCACCTATTCGCCCTTTTATCAACCCACTGGCTGAAGTTGGATCAAGACCTCCTTTGTCACTTATGTACCAGACTCAGTCCCTGAGTTAGAGTGATATCTCCTCAAGTCTTTATCTCCATTTGATCACCCCTTATAAACAAATTGTGACATTAAATTGATGGGCGTCAGGCTCTGCTCCTGCAAGCAATCTAGGAGTGACTTCTGATTGCCAACATGTGGGAATCAACTCTTCAGATGAAATTGCTTCTATGTTTTCATCTTGAGATGGTTCTTGTTCTTCTTCTTCTTCCTCTTCACAATCTATGTAGAATAATTTCTTCTCACCACACTTATGTCCCTTACTGTACTTGTTGTCACAATTAAATCATAAACCTTTTTCTTTTCTTTGCTCCAATTGTTGAGGTGTCAACCTTGTAGGTTGAGGTGTTTTATAAGAAGGAGCATTGTTCTCTCTATAGATGTTAGGATTGGTCCTTTTAGTAGCCATAGCCATATTTTTACTTTCAACATTTCTTGCCACCTTAAATGCATTCTCCAATGATTTGGGTTCCCAAAGGAGAACCTCATGTTGAATGTTAGCCTTTAAAGTTCCTATGAATACAACAATCAAGTGCTCATATGGAATATCAGTTACCTTTATATTCAATCTTTGGAAGTTCTCAATGTGCTCGGTAACTGAACCCTTTTGCTTGAGATTTATCAATTGTCTAAAGAAGGTATTGCTCCTTGTATCCTCATAGTGTGCTATCATTTCTTCTATGAAAATTGTCCAAGTGACAAGTGATTTGCGAGAACAAAGCCATCGATACCATACAAATTGATTAGATTCTAAATATAAAGAAGCAATTCATACCTTTTGTGTATGTGGCACATTATGTAGATCAAAGAATTGCTCCATCTGAAGTATCCATGTGATTGGGTCCTTGCCATCAAACTTCCTCTTATCAATCTTAGGAATGTGGTTGGTATTCAACCCAAAGTTGGAGTTTCTCCATTCTTGATTCACCTTCCTTGTGTCCTCATCATGAATTTCATGGGATGCATTTTCACTTTCAGGTGTCTTCTCTGTTACGAAATTTTTCAATACGTCCATGATCTCCTCTTTTAAACCATCCATTTTTGCCTCCAACTTAGCTTCCATCTATTGTAGTTCATATTTTGTTACTATATTCTTTTGTAAATAATTTATGTCCCTACGAATTTCTTCACCTTCATCAAGAGTCCAAGTAGGATTGTCTGGAAGCTTATTTGGTGTAGAAGTTCCCTTTTTGTGTGGCATGTTGGCCAAGTATCACTTTTGAACCTTGATTTTGAGGTGGATCTGCTAGACAATCTCTCTTTTGTTGTATCTCCCAAGTTTCGGCCCTTATGGGTATGAAACTTTGTTTTATGTAGTTCTCTGATATTTCTTCTCTTCAATTCCATAGTTCTGATCAAAATTGGATGTGCCAAGTGGAAGTTACGGTAACTTCCCCACAACTTGTCGAATTTTGGCCTTTCCAGACGATCTCACTTGTATAGCGTGCCCCACACAAAATACTTAATATTAAATTCTGGAACTCATACCAAAATTACTACAGACTGTCCACAATCTAATGAAACTATTACCACTCAATTTGGATACTCTAGGACGAAGTTATGATTGTTTTACCTGGAACACCTTCTTGAGACTAGTCAATAGGACTAGTTAGATACCCTATCTTACACAAGATGTACCTACAAATTTAAGATGGCCTAGAAGATGAAATTTTTACCACAAATATATTGCTAATGTTTGTGAATAGCCTCCAGATTTCAATGTCTGAAACATTAAAAAAAATGTTTTATAGTGAAAATTCCGTAATGACTCAGTTTAGTATGATTCCAGAGACCTATCTTGTATAGGTTGTATCTCTGAAAGTATAAGGCCTCAGAAGCTAAAATTTGAACCCAACGTACCTTGCTCCATATACTAAAAACAATCCAAGATGTTCCTTCTGAAACGTTGTAGAAAATAAGTTGTAGCGAAAATGCCAAGCTATCTCAGATGTAGCAGCGAAACCCCCAGACCTTGAGCTCTGATACCATATGTTAAGAACCAAATATCAATATAGCATAGAAAAACCTCAGAAAAAGTACTCAACACCTTGAAAAAGAGATAATTTCAGATAATAAGCCTCTTCGAGGGGGCAACCTCCTTTTACCCCACTTAAATGTTCAAGTACAAGGTGATTCAAAATGAAAATGTCTCCTTGGTATATATAAGAGACTAGGAGGTATAATTACAACTAATGGCCTAAAGATGACATAAATAAAATAACATTACTAATATAATATGCCCCAATTAAGGGGTAATTAGCCAATATTAGGGCTTAACAAGAATTCCTTCTAGCACTTGAGAGCTCTTAACGTTATTATTGAGCTTGTTAACTTCTACCCTTAATGAGATGACGTATTCTTCAAGCTTCTCAAAATATTCTTCTTTATTTATCATTTGGATATTCTGTAATATCTTGCTCTACTGAGCGTATTATTGTTGACTTATTCTTTGAGGACACTTGCTTTCATGTGATCCAGGTATGGTACATTGTCATTTCATTCATATTATGAGTTATATATGATGATGTTGAGGTGTTATGGCTTATTGATTATATTGATGTATATATATATCGACATATTCTTTTGACAAGTCGTCTTGAGTGTGCAAGACACATGACAGGTTATGATGTTGATGGAATCAATGGGATCCCTTGGACTCCAGATTGAGTCAAGGAGTGGATTGTATTGTTTGAGTATTTCATTATTATGCACATATGATGTATGATGGATTTTAGTATGATTTATGTATATGGATTTTTGACACTATTTTTGTCAGTGGATGCAAGCTTGAAGATGCTTGATAATCTGACTCACATAAGGAGTAAAGGGGCCTTTCACAGAAACTAGATATTGAAGGAGAGGTGTGGCAATGTTCCTGTCACAACCTACTAGCACTCCCACTGTGGCTAGAACTGTAGCCTAATGATTACCTAGTTTGGGTGCTCCATGATGTCGTGATAGAAGACTGAGACAGTTGCTCACAAATATTTCTAAGCGGTGCGCAATAAGGCAGAGTCTTTATTCCTTAGAAACACTTAGTCTCTCACAAGCTCAACCGAATGGATTTTTTACTGCAAGGAGTTGGACAAACTTCCAAAACAAGTCAACCGCGAGTGGCACCCTTGGACCATGGAGGTGCGTCTTGAAGGGCACGTCGCATAATTAAAACATGAGTCAACAAATCTAGATGTCCTAGAAAGCATGGAAATAACTATACCTTATTGGATTGACTAATAAATTAAACAATAGATTATTAATTGAAAATACTAACAAGAGTCTAAGCCTGAGTTTAAGATTTGGCCTAAGTTTAATTTTAATTGGGGACTAAGTAAAATATTAAATTGGGATAAATCTAATTCTAGGAAAAGGTGGTAAAAATCTAAAGATTGGATAAATGCACATATGTGCATGAAATTAATAAAAAAAAATAGGGATTTTTAAAATAAAAATGAATAATAACTTAAGAGAATGGGTGTGCATAGAATAGAATATTGAGTCAACCTACCACTAAACTAACTAAAGGAAGAATCATAATCCAAATCTAACTAAGATATAGTTAGGATACACCCATTAATTAAGGGATTGGGGAACTAAGAGACAACTAAGAGCAAAAATAGGAACACATTGGGGAATGTGAGGGAAAATGGATTTTAAATAAAAATAAAAAGAGAAATTACTTGTGCAACCTGGGGAGAGTGTGACACATGTAGTGGGTAAATAATCCTTTAATTAAATTATTAAAATTTGATGAATTATGCATGAGGACAGGTGTCCATGAGTAATATTTCTATAAAACAAATGATGTAGAAGGGAAAGGGGATCGGACCTTGGGGACACACTGTTATGCTGTCAAATTTTTGATTGAATGTGTTTTACTTGTGAGAGTTCGAACTCTAGGCTTGTGAGAGTGGAATCTCTTCCTTGCGAGGAAAGCTTGGAATCTATTGTGTTCTGGTTTTTGTGCTTGGCCCCTTTGTGGCTCGGGGGGCTAAGGGGGAAGAAGAGTACCCCTAGCATTGGCTGGGAGGTACTAGTGAAGTATTTGTGATTAGCAATCAACGGAAAGGAAGGAGCACAAGACTTGAAGGGAATCTTCATTATGCATCTTCCATTGGTCCTAGTATTTTTATATTATGAATTTATTTACATTACGAGTGTATTAGTATAATAGATTTATGGAATCATTGTAGATTCTTTGGAAATTTTGAATGTCAAGTGTTACGTTTGTTTCCAAATGAATAATAGTTACTGGTTATATTTTAAATCTTCATTGTAAATTTTGGATGTCTCTGAACTCAAATTGAGCAGCCTGATCCTCCTTGTACAATGTGAATTTATATTGTGTATAGATGATGTTTAAAATATGTATTTTCATCCATAATAGAATCATTTTGATCAGATTTTTTGTTGAGATTATGTTAGGAATTTAACAGTGCATTGTTTGCTAGTAAACCAAGGAATTTGTTCCAAAATTTTATCATGAGTTTCTTGTTGAATTTCATTTTAAATCCAAATCAAATTCTTGATGGGATCTCTATTGAATTGTATTCTAGATCCAAACTTTGTATCATTTTTCCTATTAATTTTTATGTCAGTTTAATTTCATTGCATTATGGACTCTATTGAAATTGTTTAAACTCGAATCATTATGAGGTTCTCTGTAATTTCATTGACAAAACCAGGTTTTTGGCAGCATGGAGTTTATGTATATTAGTATAATAAATCCATATTTTTTTGGATCGTGGGTTACCATACGAAGGTTTTTCGGGAGTTTTTATTTACTTATTACAATCATGGGAGTTATCCCTTTTAAATTTCCAAGTTACGCATGTGACCATGGGATAGAACCTAATGTTGGCTCTAAGGGCACTATTCGGGGCTCCGGAACTCTGACACTCTATAGGTTTCATAAACTCAACACTCCCTTCCATCCGAAGTGATTACCAATTGAATTCGATCGTAACATGAATTTGATCAGCAATTGTAGGTTAACCCCACCCTTCCACTTTCCTTCATCAACATTTACAAAATTAATCAAATGGTTGGTCTAGATTCTCCTCAAGAGAGAAACTATGGTGGAGTTTCACTCCAGAACTCCGGACTTCGAGGTTTTTCCATGTTTTCAAAACTTTGAATTGTATCACCTAGATCGCCGAACCACTGAAGGGATCGATGATATAACAACTTACACTTTCTTTGATCAACAACTAACGTCTACTTCAAAGTTTGAAACTCTAGGATCTTCTCACCTTTTTGTAAAAACAACTCTTTTTTGTCGAAGTACCGAATTTCAAACAATTCGGAGATCAACAATTCTCACACCTAGCTCCGATCTACGTCTAGAAGAAACTTTGGGGCTCCAGGTTTCATAATTTTTTGCTACTTCAATTCATGTTACCTCCAAACTAGCAAAGTCCAAACCCACATATCTGACGGTGTTTGATTAACCATCATCAACGGTCAGGATTGATTCTGAGCTCCGGGAGTTCAGGACTTTCTCACCAACACAACTTTCACCCACCACCTCTTGAATGGCTGAGTTCTGAATACTCAAAATCTATGGACACGTGCACATATCTTTCGATGGTAAGGATTTACTCCAGACTTCAGGATTCTGGGAGTTCCCTAACTTTTAAGCTTCTCGACTCAAATTCTTTGGAGTGTTGAATTATCGAACCTTCGAAAAATGATGGATTGTAGATCTAACGGTCCTTGATTGATCTCTAGATATATGATTGTTCATCACTCTGGGGCTTCAGGGCTTCGAGAATTCRGGTTTTTTTAGCTATTAGACATTCGAGACTCAAACTTGTCGAATTGTCAAACTCTTAAGGATCCAACAACTATTTTTCTCCCACCGATCTATGGTGCAGATTSACTCCACGACTTCGAGCTTCGGGACTCACTTAATTCAAACAACTCTAATCCACCAAAGTAATGAAGCTTGAAGGTCTCAGGGTTTAACGAGTGTGATACTCTATTCTGATCGGAYGGTTGAGGGGGAATTTTGACTCCTCACGATCATAAATCGTCCACTCATTTCTAAAACAAGAAATTCTACTCCTCGAGAATTACCCTCATTGTTCCTCTTTGGGATTCGTCGCTTAAACGACTCGATCTCTGGGGCACATAGCACATTTTTCTCCCAATTTCTAGACTTTAATAGGTCCTTTGTGCACTTAATGCACTTACTGTGTGTAGTTGCACTGTCACTCCTGAGCTTCATTCTTCATAAGTCAAGGCACCTTGTACCTTAATTGGCCTAGGTGCTCACCTTGCGTTGTTTCTCCTCATCTTTGCACTTCAAAATGTCCCTCTACGCACCTCTATCTTTGGCACTGGGGAAACCTTGTTCTTTGACTCCGAAACGAGAAATTTTAGATCCGAACAAAATTTATTTCTCATTTTCAGAAATAGAAAAACACACAGACACAAAATTTACTTCTCACATTATCTTCTGATTCAATAAGTACACATAAAGTTTACAGTCTCCTCTCGATGGTTGAGAGTATCTCTCTTCTCTCCTTTCTCTTTCAAATTTATACATATATAGATTATGATAATACATAATGTCTTGTTACTTGATTTGTGCATTGGAAGGATGTTTCAATTTTAATTAATGATCGATGCTTGTATTTCCTTGGGAAGAGAGATATCTATAAATGGTGACTAGTAATTGCATGATGGCTTTCATAAGGAAATGGAACATTTTCTGATTTATTGTAATAGTATGCAATGGTTTTATGAAGTGGTGACCATGTAAACCGATTTTCTATGTTTGAATAAATGTAGTTAAGAATGTTGGACTTTATAATTGAATTTTGGAATGAATTGAAAATATGGGAATTAAATACTTCCTCGTTCCTCAGAACAGTCAGTCTTGAGACCTTAAGTGGCTACCAAAGATGGATTAGCCACTGAGGCATGGTTGGAGAATACGGCAATGTGCTTTGCACTTCATGATTATAGCTCCAACAAGAAATTCTACATGGCGGTCTTCTAGTTGAATGGGAGTGCTCTTTTATGGTGGAAGATGCTCCTACCTCAACTAAACATGGTCGTAGAAGACATGTCATGGGAATTGTTTGAGGAACAGTTTCGGGAGAGGTGCTTTTTCGATGAATTCATTGAGAGTAAAATTAATGAGTTCAACGCCTTAATACATGATAGTTGTATGGTGCCAAAGTATGAGGCCAAATTCGTGGAGTTACTTAGGTTTTATTCACATCTAAACATGAAGAAGTTAAAGGTCAACAAGTTTGTATTTGGCCTTAACTTCAACATTCATGCAAAGATACGGATCCTAATGCCTCATTCATTACATGATTTATTTCAGAAGGCCTTCATAGATGAGGAAGAGTTGAACAATGGGCGTCAGAGAAAGACTCCTTCTAGACATGGTGTATAGGCAACACCAGGAGCACAGCAGCACCAGACACCAGCCAAATAGGCTTCAAGGAATTGATATACACCCAGAGGACCTATGTTCATGACACCATGATGATAGAATCMTCAGCAAAGGACTCCTTATAGAGGACCATAGCAGCAGAAGTGCCATTCACACCAACAATAGTTTATGCATGTTCAACAAAATAGACTAGAATCACAAGTTGTTAGACCAACAACTTCTACTTTGGGGACTACTAGAACTGGACCAAAAACTGGATGTTGGACATATGGTGATCCATATTACCAACAAGATTGTCTGATTGAGAATGCCATAGCATCCATATCATCAGGGCCCACTATAGTTGTATACTTGGAAAAATCCCATAGGATACATGCATTGTTGAACAATTGCGAGGTTGAGCACCAGTCCACTATGATAGAGACACCAGGTACAATCGAAGACCAAAATTTTAGCATATTGATAGATCCAGGTGCTACAGAGATATTTATCTCTAGTGCAACATTGAAGAGAATTAAGGTAAAGGAAGTCGATCAGGATGAGTTCATATACGTAGAAATGGCATCGCGTGCCAAATAGAAGGTTGGAGGTGTTGTAACCTAGGTCTGCACCCTTGCCTCTTCTCTCTCTTTTCCCTATGCCTTCATCAATTTTCCTCTTCTGGTTGGTTAAGTCAGTTTCCCATTACTAAATGACTTGGTTCTTATTCGTTTCTTTCTGGTTTGACTCTGCGTGCATTTTTGTTTCTGTATTTCTTGAAGGATAAAATATATGTCGTAGTTGGTTCAAAATTCTTGTCATCATGTTTCCATTGATTGATCTCACCATAGGTCAACCAAGACTTTTTCTATGCATAGGGAACACCCGTGGACAAACACAATAATTCAAAATGGTCATTTTTCGGGCCCAAATTGTCAGAATGAATAGGGTAAGTTTCAACAKTAAAAGATCAATCAAGACAATCAGATCAATGGATTTCGTCCATTCGRGGGTGAAGAATCGCGCAGATTTTAACATTAATAATTATCCTAAGTCCTAAAATCCTCAAATATTTAACACAATTTAATCTCGAGTTAATTAGTGATAAACATCGRCTAATCATTTTTCAAGATCATCACTTTGGGAGACTTTCATACTTTACATCTCGAAACTCTCGAAGTGTCAAACTCTTGAAGTGTCGAACTCCCTAAGTGCCGAAGTTTTGAAGTGTTGAAGATMTAAAGTGTTGAAGACCCAAAGACCCGAAGTTCTGAAGACCCGAAGAGCCGAAAGAGCAGAAGAGCCGAAATCCCGAGAACCTGCAACGTCATTTCGACGATTTTCCTCTGGGAGATCTTCATGCGAAACATTCGAAACTCCTGAAGCCTAAATTTTTGAAGTGAATATGGACCATCCATTGGTCATGACATGTGGCGGCAGATCATTCACTTTGAAGATTTTCCTCTGGGAGATTTCCATGCTTCACATTCAAAACTCCTAAAGCCCGAAGTGTCAAATCACGCAACAACCATCATTTGAGACACGTGGTGCACTCATTAGTCATGACACATGGCACTCATTCCAGGTCATTTGGTTGTGACATTTTCCCATTTCCATGTGACACATGTCACCCTTCTTTCCATGACACATCATTAATCGTGACATCATATGACGTCAGGCCACCACGTCACTTCAACGATTTTCCTCTAGGAGATTTCCAAGCCTAACATTTGAAACTCCCAAAGCCTAGACTTCTGAAGTGAATCTAGACTGTTCATCGGTCACGACGCATGGCGATAGATTATTCAATTCAGTGATTTTCCTCTGGGAGTTTCCCAACCATAACATTCATAAACTCCTGAAGCTAAGACTCTTGAAGGAAGCGCGAACCATTGATCTCAAATCAACCTGAACCGTTGATCCTTGCAACAGGTAAATCTCTCCTAGATCACAGATCATAATCAGATCGACGGCTACAATTCATTGCGGGGACGTAAACTGCCTGGAAGTTAATTTTCTAGAGCGGTCCCACAATTGGAACCATGGTATTGTTGGAAGGGTGTGTGGCATCTTGTGGGTGATTATGGGCCCAAAATCGGCGTGGACCCAAACTACCCTCAAAAACTCTCGCAACTACGTGCTAAATGACATCAGGTCACCACATCACTTCCACATCACTCTTGGTCCTCTCATTGTGCACCATTTGTCCTCCACTCACACCTATCACCCCCCACTCCCCTCCACTTCATCTACATCCATGTCGTCCACCTACACACATATTGTCTTCCTATTGGATGTCCTCCGCCATGTCTTCCTTCTCATAACCAGTTCATCACAGTGAAAGAGAGGAGAAGGGTCAGTTACAGTTGAGATAAAGTGCACATAGATTCTAGAAGCTTAGACATAGACAGAGAGTTAATTCTCAGTCACAGGTCAACACAGATTGGTCCCAGGACACTTCAACACACTCCCTCTTCCTCAAGAAGAGATCTACTTGTGCAGCGAGCTGTCTCCAGTGGCCTCCAAAAGCTCACAATAATTCCATTACTCAACACAAATCCCTGCTCTGACACTCCAAGGCCTATTTTATGCCAATTCAGTTCCTCCAATGCATAAATCAGTTTTTGTCTCATAGATTGTAGTAGTTTTAGATGATTAATTCCATCATTTTCCTTAGATTATATACAAGAGTGGTATTTTGTGTGTGATAAGAACCACTCTTGTTGATTAAGTCCAGTATCTTAGTGAAGTTAATAATTTATTTTACGAACAGTTGCCTAAATTTAAGTCTCAGTCCCCTAAGTACGAGACCCCTGCAACTCTTTTAAAAAGCTAGTTTTTGGATATTGTAAAGGTGGGATTTTTGGGGAAACAATAGAAATACATAAGACTGGTTGGACCCATTATACACATGGATTAAACCTCTCTACCTAGTGAACATACTCTTGATGACAATTTTTGTGCCCAATGCTTCATGTGTTTTTATCTTATCTTGAATGCAGTTTTGATTTGTGCAAAGTACATGTTATTTTCTTCTAGCTATTGTGTAACTTGTCTTTATTGATATGCAACCTGTGAAAATAGATAATTCTTGGTGAAGATTTTTTTTTATCGCAAACTGTGGGAGTGATCACATTCTGATACATGTTTTAGGCTTGAAATATTATTTTATGCATAAAACTTCTGGTAGCAAGCTACTCATCGAGTGGTGTGTTGTTTTCCTTTGATTTTACCCTTTTTTTCCACAGTTTGTCACTAGTGTGCCACCAGACAAGAAGGTCCCTCATCCATATAATTTTTCCAACATAACCTTGATTTTGTCTTGATAGAATAGCCCTCTGACCAACCAACAAAAATTAAAGAATCAACCATTCTAAACTAATAGGTGGCCTAGATTTTCCCTTTAGCAGTTAGGTGCAGACCTTAGGACCAACATATTCTGGCGTCATTGCCAAGGAAGGGAGTAACGAAATATCTTTCCTTGGGAGAATGAAAATTGATCATCTTTGATCTTTGATGGTGAACAAAGATCAGACACAGACAAACTTCGTATTTCACCTGGCGACTTCACTGAGTAAAATTTAAAGAAGAAATATTGGCGCCCACAAAGGGATTCAATAGATCCAAATATGAAAACACAAAATCCAAGAAGGCTCATTTTAACCTTGAGAATAACATAGTAGTCTCTGATCCAGAAAGGCAACTAAGAAAATCCACTGTAGCTCAGAGATATACTTCCCCCCTCAAGGGTAAAGCTGCACAAAAAGATCCTATGTCTAATCACAATCACAAGAAGTTTGAATTTGATAGCCCTAAGAATCATAATTCCAAAATGGATCAGACATCTTCAAATCCTGATTCGACTTCGGTATCTAGTCTTTCATCCACCTCTGTATCTCCCATAAATTTGCAATCTCCTATTATCCAAACCATGGTTGTTAACAGAATGGATGTCATAACTGCTGCCAGATATAAACCCCTAGTGCTACCTGTAGTTTTACATGCACTCCCAACAATAAATTACATGAACTATTTACCAAGATATAATGGGGAAGGTGAAGTAACTGTTGAAAAACATCTGGTAGCCTTTTATAGCTTTGCAGACAACTTTAACAATGATTATGCAGATGTGTGGATGAGGTTGTTCGTACAGAGTCTATATGGGGAAGTAAGAAAATGGTTCAAGGGTCTTCCTATAGCCTCCATTGCAGATATTGAGGTGTTGGATGAAACTTTCATAAAGCAATGGGGAGATAGGAGAGATTACCTCTACTACATCATTGAATTTGTGGCTCTAAAGAGAAATAATGGTGAATTTATTTCAGAATTCACCAAGAGATTTAATAAGATGTATGGTATAATCCCAGATGAAATCAAACCAACTGAAGCCTCTGCTAAGATCACTTATTATAATGCATTTGATGAATATTTCTCCCTCCTCCTGAGAGAGAGAAGATCAACCATATTGTTTTCCATGTAGGAAGTAGCCATTGAAGTTGAATCTAATATTTGGGCATCGAATAGACTAAAGACTAGATTTGATAAAGAGAAGAAAAAACAGAGAGAGGATCTCCCTACCTCCTCTAAATCAACCACCTTTGATCCCAAACTTGAGGATATGACCAAGACTTTGAAGGACCTGAATTCTAAGATAGCTAAGCTAAAATGGGAATCCAAACAACCAAACATAACTTTTCAAGGGGATGGTAATAGAAATCAGAATCAGTTCAGAAGGCCTAATGATGCCCCTCGAGTAATGCAGAGAGAAAGGAGAAATGTTTATGATCAAAGGGTATTTTCCCCTTTCCAAAACAATCAGATTGAAGAGATAGATGCAGAAAATGTTGTTGTGGATGATATTGTTGTTCATTTCAATGAGACGGATTATTATACCATTCACTTAACATAGTAAGAATATGAGGTAGCACAATTTGCAAATCAGTTTGAGGATTAAATAGGGGAGGACGGAGTTATCCAAGTTCAACCCAAGAAGAAATATGATTTGAGGATGAGAAATAGAGCTTCCAAGGCCACCACCTTTGATCAAAGAAAACAAGCTGAAGCTCCTCCCAAGCCACATCCAAGTAAAGTTATGGCATCTAAAGCTCAGTCATCTTCACCATCAAAACCTCTTTCCCCTAAAATAAAGGAAGATGAAGACACCAACCTCTTTCAGCCTAGAACATGAGCTGAGAAAAATAAAGATCCATGTGCCTTTGACAGAATTGTTAAAAAACGAACCTTTTGAAAAAACCATCATGAAAGTTATGCATCCCACTCCTTCTAGTGTATCTTCTGATGTCATTAGTCTACAGGATGAAAACCCATCCATTACTGTGGGTCCACACATTGAGGATGTCTCTAATGCTTCTCCTCCTTTCTATATATATTTGAATTTCCATGACAAGATCCTGCATAATTTTCTTATGGACTCGGGAGCCTCTCACAATGTCATGCCCAAAGTTGTTATGGAAGAACTAGGTCTAGAGATTACCAAACCTTACCAAGACCTGTACTCCTTTGATTCCAAGAATGTAAAATGTCTGGGATTGATAAAGGATATGGGGGTTTCTCTAGCACAATTACCCATGAAGAGTGTAGTGATGGAAATTGTTGTAGCAGACATTCCCCCAAAGGTTGGCATGCTCTTATCCAGAACTTAGGATAAAAAGGTTGGAGGATCATTAAAAAGGGACCTAACTTATGCTACCATTCTTGTGTTTGGAGGTGAGCATAGGAGGCTATATAGAGAGGTAAGGTTAGCCTACATAGTCAATGATCATCAGAACCCAATAAATCACCCGATTTATGTTGTTGAAGATGAGATTGGTTCATCTGTTTTTCATTTAAATGATGTTGAACTTGAAATGTCAGTTAGCCAACACATATATCAGCCATTGACAGGTCATCCAAACAAAGTATGGAATATGTATTTCGATGGTTCTTCATCAAAATAAGGATTTGGTGCAGGTATTCTCCTCATTTCCACTTTAGAAGAAGTGATAACCCTCACTTATAAGTTGGATTTTGAGACTAATAACAATATAGCAGAATATGAAGCTCTAGTATTGGGATTAAGGGTTGTCAAAGACATGGCCATTGATTCTCTAGAAGTTTTTGGTCATTCTGAGTTGGTCATAAATCAAGTGAGGAAAATATATCAAACTAAGCAATAGAGGCTCAAGAAGTACATACAAGAGGTATGTTATCTAATCGATAACTTCTTTCTAGCATTCAACATTTCCTTTATTCACAGAGAACGGAATTAGAAGGTAGACTCTTTGGCCTTAGCTTCCATCACTTTTAGGCCTCCCATTGGCCCAAATATCAAATAAGAGGTAGAGATCGGACATAGAACAGCCATACCAGACAACGTAAAACACTGGTAGGTCTTCAGTGATGATCTGGAGCTACAGAGATTTCTACACACCATTGATGAATTCTCCAATATCTCAATTGATCGAAAGGGCCAAGAAGGTGAAGATGATAAATTGGAATATAGGCTTGCATTTCATCTGTTGAAGAAAGTGGTCAGTCATGATATTGTGGAGTTGAAAACCAACCATATTCCAAAAGTACTAGTGCCTCTGRAGATATTTTTTGATAGTAACGATGTTTACAAAGGAGCTCCCATGAAGAGTCAAGAAGAAGAGGTGACAGATTGCAATATTTGGACCACTAAGAATCCCAAGATCATCTAGTTGTCCAAAGCATTAGCTTCAAAACAAAAATACAGGTATGTTAGTCTCATTAAAAAGTTTRTTGATACTTTTTCATGGTCCTATGAATATTTGAAGACATTTGACATGGACATAATCCAACATAAGATCCCCCTAAAGCCTGGCTCCAAGCCATTCAAATAGAAGATTTGATAGTTTAATCCCATATTAATGTCCATAATTGAGAAAGAGATGAAAATAATGTTGGATGCCAAGATTATTGTATCATTGAGATACTCACGCTAGGTGGCCAACTTAGTACCTATAACGAAGAAAAGTGGTGAGATACGCTTGTGTGTTGACTTCAGAAATCTCAACAAGTGTTCTCTGAAAGACAATTACCCCCTCCCCAAAATGGATCATATTTTATAGAGGGTGGTAGATGAACACAGGATCTCCTTGTTAGATGGATACTCTGGTTATAACAAGATAGCAGTTTGAGAAGAGGATAAAGGAAAAACAACATTCACCACCCCATGGGGAACATTCATGTCTGACAAGATGCCTTTTAGGCTCATGAATGCAAGGGCCCCTTTTCAGAGGGCCATGGACATAGATTTTGTGGGGGAGAAATACAAATTCATGGTCATATACATGGATGACATCACCATTTTCTCCAAGTCTGATGATGAACATTTGCAGCATTTGGAGTAGGTTTTCAAGAAGTGCAGGAGATATAGAATCTCTCTGAATCCTAGGAAGTCTCACTTTTCCATTCCAGAAGGAAAGATCCTAGGCCACATCATATCAACAGGAGGTATAAAATTTGATCCAAAGAGGGTTTGTGCCATTCAATAGATTGAGATCCCCAAAAGTAAAAAGGTTTTCCAATCTTTCATTGGTAAGATAAAATTCCTCAGATGTTTTGTGCCAAATTTTGTTGAAATTCTGAAGCCTATTACAAACATGTTGAAGAAATATGATGTGATAAAATGGTCCTTGGAGGAGAAATCATATTTCCAAACAATCAAACAAGATTTATTTGAAGCCCCTGTATTGGCCAGCCCTGACTATACCAAAGATTTATTCATCTTCTCCTTTGCTTCAGAGGAAACCATTGTTGTTGTACTGCTACAGAAAAATGAAGAAGGGCATAAGCATCCAATAGCCTTTTTCAGCAGAGCTCTCAGAGATGTTGATTTGAAGTATGATATATTAGAGAAGCAAGCTTATTCATTGGTCAAAGCACTAAAGGCCTTCAGGGTTTATGTGCTACAGTATAGCATAAGAACCTTTGTTCCTAGCAACAGTGTCAAAGATATTCTAGTCCAGCCAGACAACGAGGGGAAAAGAGGGAAATGGATTTTCAAACTATTGGAGTATGGCCTGCACATAAATCCCACCAATATTATCAAGGGGAAAGGACTGACCAAGTTGTTATCAGAATCAAATTGTAAGGTGCTAGAATTACATCAAATCTTCACCTAATCAGGTGCACCCATCAAGTAGCCTGGACAAGACAACTTACAAGTATTTTAAAACTACTTCTCTTCACCTTGGTATAAAAATATCATTTATTTTCTACAACATTTTGAATGTCCACCAGATGTGAAGAAGACAAAGGCTAGGTCTCTTAAGTTGAAATCTATCAATTTTTGCATTTCAAACCAGAGCTTGTATTGGAGAGATCCTGCTGGCATCCTGTTAAAGTGCCTTGATGAAAATGAAGCCAAACAGGTCACATCAGAAATGCACGGAGGAGTATGTGAAGGAACCAGCACTAGAAGACCACAACTCTCAACATACTGAGGGAAGGAGACTACTGGCCCACCCTTTTATCTGATGTTTTTTCCACTGTTAGAGCCTGCAATAAATGTCAAATGTTTGTAGGGAAACAGAAGTTACTATCATTGCCTCTAAAACCTATCAATGCCAATAGTATGTTTCAACAATGGGGGTTAGACTTCATAGGATAGATAAATCCACCCTCTAGTGGACAACACAAGTGGATCCTCACTACCATTGACTACTTTGCCAAATGGATTGAGGTTGTGCCCACCAAGAATGCCACTGACAAGGTCATCATCAATTTCCTAGAAACTAATAATTTTTCCAGATTTGGTTGCCCCGGCAAGCTTGTAACAAATAATGCCCAAGCGTTCAATTCCAAAGCCATGATTGACTTATGTGGCATCCATAACATTTACTTGACACATTCCACACCCTATTACCCTCAGGGAAATGGCCTGGCAGAATCAAAAAACAAAACTCTCATCAGGATTATTAAGAAGTTATTGACTGAAAACAAAATCATGGGACTCTAGACTCAAATATGCTTTATGGGCTGACAAAATCAGCACTAATAAGTCTTTGGGAACCTCACCATTCTAGCTTGTTTATGAAATAGACATTGTTTTTCCCACTCAACTTGGTATACCAGTTCTAAAATTATTGCAGGAAGAGATTGAGGAACCAAATGAAATCCAAAGGAGAATCTTCCAGATTATAGAAGTTCATCAAAGAAGAGAAGCACTGGATTAGAGGATAGAAGCATACCATAGCAATATCAAGTCAACCTTTGATAAGAAAACCAAGAAGGAGATTTTTCAGGAAGGTGACCTGGTCTTGAGGTGGGATGCCAAAAGGGATGACAAGTCCAAGCATGGTAAATTTGACAACCTCTGGTTTGGCCCTTTTAAGGTGGTTGAAGTTCTGAACAACAACATGTTTATCCTGCACAATCTAGACGATACAAAAATCTTTGGAGGCCCAATAAATGGGTGATTCCTGAAAAACTATTTTGTTTAAGGGCGAGGGAAGGTTCCTCTTGTACCATAGATACTTTCATTTATTGTTTCTTTTGATTAGGTAGTTGTGTGTGACTAAAGACTCCATATCCCAACAAGGAACTGGGGTGTAGTTTTAGTTTTTCAGTTCAATGAAATGCATGGCTGAGGGATAGTAGCAGATACATAGGGATGGAAGATGGAAACAAAGGTAAGAAATGGAAGGTAAGAGAAGTTATTTAATCTCAAGGAACCAATCTATAGTTTTTAGCACCTCACAAGGATGATTTATCCCCACTTGGATCCAATGTTGTAACTTAGGTATGCACCCATGCCTCTCCTCTCTCTTTTCCCTATGCCTTCATCAATTTTTCCTCTTTTGTTTGGTTAAGTCAGTTTCCCATTACTAAATGATTTGGTTCTTATTTGTTTCTTTCTGGTTTGAGTCTATGCACATTTCTATTTTTGTCTTTCTTGAAGGATAAAATATATGTCGTAGTTGGTTCGAAATGCTTGTCATCATGTTTCCATTGATTGAGCTCACCACAGTTCAAMCAAGCATTTTTATATGCACAGGGAACACCCGTGGAAAAATGAAGCAATTTAGAATAGTCATTTTTCGAGCCCAGATTGTCAGAAGGAATAGGGTAAGTTTCAATGGTAAAAGATCCATCAAGCCAATCAGATCAACGAATTTCATCTATTTGGGGATGYAGAATCACGCAAATTTTAACATCAAGAATTATCCAAACTCTCGAAATATTTAACACGGATTAATCTCGAGTTAATTAGTGATCAACACTGGATAATTATTTCGCATGATTATCACTTCGGGATACTTTCATACATTACATATTGAAACTCCCAAAGTGTTGAACTCGCGAAGTGCCAAACTCCCGAAGTGTTGAAGAGTCGAAGTGTCGAAGACCTGGGGAGCCAAAGTTGCGAAGACCCAAAGAGTCGAACGAGCCGAAGAGATGAAATCCCGAGAGTCTGCCACGTCGTTTCGATGATTTTTCTCTAGGATATCTTCATGCAAAACATTTAAAACTCCCGAAGCCCGAATTTTTGAAGAGAATCTAGACCATCCATTGGTCATGACATGTGGCGATAGATCATTCACTTCAGATATTTTCCTCTGGGAGATTTTCATGCTTCACATTTGAAACTCCCAAAGCCCGAAGTGTCGAAGAACACGACAACCATCAATTGAGACACRTGGTGCACTCATCAATCATGACACATGGCACTCATTCCAGGTCATTTGGTTGTGACATTTTCCCATTTCCACATGACATGTGTCATCCTCCTTTCCATGACACATCAGCAGTCGTGACAACATATGAAGTTACGCCACCATGTCACTTCGGCGATATTCCTCCAGAAGATTTCCAAGCCTAAAATTTGAAACTCCCAAAGCCCAGACTTCTGAAGTGAATCTGGACTGTTCATTGGTCACATTGCATGGCGACAAATGATTCACTTTGGTGATTTTCATCTGGGAGTTTCCCAAGCATAAGATTCATAAACTCCCAAAGCCCGGACTCTCGAAGTAAGCACGAACTATTGATCTCAAATCAACCTGAACTGTTGATCCTTGCAGTAGATAAATGTCTCCTAGATCACAGATCATAATCAAATCGATGGCCACAATTTAATGTGGGGATGTAAACTGCCCGGACGTTAATTTTCTAGAGCGGTCTCGCAATTGGAACCATGGTATTGTTGGAAGGGTACGTGGCAGTTTGTGGGTGATTGCGGGCCCAAAAGCAGAGTGGACCAAAACCACCCTCAATAACTCTCACAAACACATGTTAAATGACATCAAGTCACCACGTCACTTCCACATCACTCTTGCTCCTCTCATCATGCACCATCTGTCCTCCACTCATTCCTTTCACCCCCCACTCCCCTCCACTTCATCTACATCCACTTCGTCCACCTCCATGCATTATGTATTCCTATTGGTTGTATGTCACCATGTATTCTTTCTCACAACCAGTTCATCATAGTGAAAGTGGGGATAAGGGTCAGTTATAGTCGAGCTAAAGTGCACTTAGCTTCTAGAAGCTCAGACACAGATAGAGAGTTAAGTCTTAGTCATAGGTTGATGCAGATTGGTCCCATAACACTTTAGCAGACTCCCTCTTCCTCAAGAAGATATCTTCTCATGCATTCAGTTGTCTCCAGTGGCCTCCAATAGCTCACAGGCATGCATTTACTCAACACAAATCCCTGCTCTATCACTCTGAGGCCTATTTTCTGCCAATTCAGTTCCTCCAGTGCATGCATCATTTTTTGTCTTAGAGATAGTAGTATTTTTAGTTTATTAATTCCAACTTTTTCCTTATATTAGATACCAGAGTGGTCTTCTGTGTGTGATAAGAACAAATCTTGTTGATTAAGTCTAGTATCTTAGTGAATTGAATAATTTATTTTATGAATAGTTACCTAAATTTAGGTCTTAGTCCCCTAAGGATGAAAGCCTATGCAACTCTTTTAAATAACTAGTTTTTGGATATTGTAAAGGTGGGATTTTTGGGAAAAGAATAGAAATACATCAGACTGGTTGGACCCGTTCTACGCATGGATTAAAGCTCTCTACTTGGTGAACATACTCTTTATGACAGTGTTTGTTCCCAATTATTCATGTGTTTTTATTTTATCTTGAATGCAGTTTTGATTTGTGCAAAGTACATGTCATTTCCTTTCAGCTATTGTGTAACTTGTATTTATTGATATGCAACATGTGAAAGTAGTTAATGCTTGGTGAAGATTTGTTTTTATCGCAACTTGTGGGAGTGATTGTGTTATGATACATGTTTTTTTATTGAAATATTATTTTATCCATAAAACGTATCGCAGCAAGATACTCATCGAGTGGTGTGTTGTTTTCCTTTGCGTTTACCCTCTATTTTCCATTGTTTGTCACTAGTGTGCCACCATCCAAGGAGGGCCCTCATCCATACCATTTTTTCAACCCAACCTTTCTTTTGTCTTGACAGAATACCCCTCT
>JASDQU010011044.1:124643-144948 GCA_032191745.1 Picea mariana
AATGAAGAGAACTACGCAATGCATGACTTGGAGTTATTAGCTATTGTATATTCCTTGAGAGTTTTGAGACACTATTTGATTGGATGGAAATTAGAATTACAGACAAATCATTGTGGATTGTAGCATATTTTTACATGGAGAGACTTGAACGTGTGACAAAGGTGTTGGTCACAATTACTTAGTGAATAAGATTTTGAAATTATTTACATTAAAGGAACTATGAACCAAGTGGCAGATGCATTGATTAGGTGGCCACACATGTTTTTGGTATTACCTCTTAAGATGAATCTTTGAGAAAAGATACTAACTCTACAAATCGATGATGACTAGTATAAAGAAGTTAAGAATAATATTGGACAAGTTACCACGACGGTACCAAAGTATGAAGGTTATTCACTAGACGATGATGGATTTTTGAGATTTAACAGAAGAATTTAGATACCGCCTAATGACGAACTAAAAAGTTTGATCTTAAGTGAATCGCATCGAGCAGTATACATGGCTCATCTAGGAGTCACGAAGATGAAGGCAGATCTTAAGCCTTTATTCTTCTAGAAGGAAATGAAAGCAAACATAGTTAGTTACATTGCGAGATGTCTATAATGTCAGCAAGTGAAGGCTGAACATAGAAATCTAGCATGATTGTTACAACCACATGCTATTCTTGAATCTAAATGGGAATTCATTTTGATGGACATTATTGTTGGATTGCCACTGACAGCAAGGAGACATGATTCAATTTTTGTGGTAGTTGACACTCTGATGAAGAGTGCACACTTTATTCTAGTGCATATGACGTATCAGGCACCATACATAGCTAGATTTTTTGTCAGTGAGATTGTGAGATTACATGGTGTGCCAAAAATAATCATATCTGATCGAGGATCTGTGTTTACAGAATGGTTTTGGACCAGTTTCCAAGAGGCTTTGGGAACACAACTAAACTTCAGCAGAGATTATCACCCAGAGACAGACGGTAAAACAGAAAGATCAAACCATATTTTGGAGGATATGTTGTGTATGTATGTAATGGACCAGCAGAAACATTGGAAAGAATTATTACCACTAGTAGAGTTTGCATACAACAACAACTATCGGAGTACAATTAAGATGGAAATGTTTGAGTTTCTTTATGGGTGACTATGTCAGACACATTTAAGTTGGTATTGACTTGAGAACAGGGTTCTGGTAGGACCAGAAGTGATTCAAGAAATGGAAGAACATATGCAATCGATAAGAAAGAGGATTAAAGAAGCACAAGATCGGCAGAAGATTTATGTTGATGCGCATCCCATTGACCACAGTATGAAGTTGGAGATAGAGTCTTCTTGCGAGAAAAACCGTAGAATAGTTCGATCAAGTTTGGAAAGGGTTCTAAACTCTCTCCTAGGTTTTTGGAACCCTTCAAAGTAGTGGAAAAGAAAGGAAACATGGATTATTGACTAGCCTTTCCTAATTATTTGAGGCGTGTGCACAATGTATTTCATGTATCTATTTTGAGACATTATATTAGTGATCCTTCACATTTTATTGACACGAATTCTTTGTAGGTGTCGGATGGGGGTGCTCTCATGGCAGAGCCAATCCTCATTTTGGACCATCGCATTCGATAGCTACGACATCGGTCAAGATCCAGTGGGATAACTATCGTCCACACTCAGCTACTTGGGAGGATGCATATGAAATGCGTCAATAGTTTCATTACTTGTTTGATAGATTAGACATATAGATATATATCATATACATTTATTTACTTGATTTTATATATATTTTACAAACTTCGGGACAAATTTTAAAACAAGAAGGGGTGTATGTAACATCCCGCTCTATTGAGCATACTATTATTGACTTACTCTTTGAGGACACTTGCTTGCAAGTGATCCAAGTATGGTACACTATGATTTCATTCAGATTATGGGTTATATATGATGATGTTGAGGTGTTATGACTTATTGATTATATTGATGTATATATATATTGATAGATTCTTTTGAAAATTCGTCCTGAGTGTGCATGACACATGAAAGGTTATGATGTCGACGACATCAATGGGATCCCTTGGACTCCAGATTGAGTCATGGAGTGGATTGTATTGTTTAAGTATTTCATTATTATGCACATATGATGTATGATGGATTTTAGTATGATTTATGTATATGGATTTTTGACACTATTTTTTTCAATGGATATAGGCTTGATGATGCTTGCTAATCTGACTCACATAAGGAGTAAAGGGGCCTTGCACATAAACCAGATATTGAGGGAGAGGTGTGGCAGCGTCCCTATCACAACCAACTAGCACTCCCACCATGGCTAGAACTCTAGGTTAACGATTACCTAGTTTGGGTGGTCCACAATGTCGTGAGGGAAGACTAAGATAGTCGCACATGAAGATTTCTAAGGGGCACACAATAAGGTAGATTCTTTATTTCTTAGAAGCCCTTAGTCTCTCACAAGGTCGAACGAATGGAGTTTTGACTCTAAGGGGTTGGAAAAACTTCCAAAACAAGTTAACCACGAGTGGCACCCTTGGAGCACAGAGGTGCATCTTGAAGGCCACATTATGTAATTAAAACATGAGTCAACAAATCTAGGTGGGCTAGAAATCATGAAAATAATTAGACCTTGTTGGATTGAATGATAAATTAAAAAATAGATTATTAATTGAAAATCCTAACAAGATTCTAAGCCTAAGTCTAAGATTTGGCCTAAGTCTAAGTTTAATTGGGGGCTAAGTAAAATATTAAATTGGGATAAATCTAATTTTAGGAAAAGGTGGTAAAAATATAAAGATTGGATAAATGCACATATGTGCATGAAATTAATAGAAAAAAAGGGGGATTTTTAAAATAGAAATAAATAATAACTTAAGAGAATGGGTGTGCATAGAATAGAATATTGAGTCAACCAACCACTAGACTATCTAAACGAAGACTCATAATCCAACTCTAACTAATATCTAGTTAGGAGACACCCATTAATTAAGGGATTGGGGAACTAAGAGACAACTAAGAGGGAAAATAGGAACACATTGGGGAATGTGAGGGAAAATGGATTTTAAATAAAAAATAATAAGGGAAATTACTTGTGCAACCTGGGGAGAGTGTGACACATGTAGTAGGTGAATAATCCTTTAATTAAATTATTAAAAGTTGATGAATTATTCATGAGGACAGGTGTCTGTGAGGAAGATTTCTATAAAACAAATGATGTAGAATGGAAAGGGGATAGGACCTTGGGGAAACATTGTTATGTTGTCAAATTTTTTGTTGACTTTCTTTTACTTGTGAGAGTTAGGAATCCAGGCTTGTGAAAGGAGTGGAATCTCTTCCTTGCGAGACAAGATTGGAATATTTTATGTTATGGTTTTTGTGCTTGGCCCCTTTGCGGCTCAAAGGGCTTAGGGGGAAGAAGAGTACCCCTAGCATTGGCTAGGAGGTACTAATGAAGTCTCTGGGATTAGAAAGTGAAGGAAAGGAAGGAGCACAAGACTTGAAGGGAATATTCATTACGCAGCTTCCATTGGTCCTAGTATTTTTATATTCTAAATTTATTTACATTACGTGTTTATTAGTATAATAGATTGATGGAGTCACTGTAGATTCTTTGGAAAGTTTGAATTCCAAGTATTACATTTGCTTCCAAATGAATAATAGTTACTAGTTATATTTTAAATATTCATTGTAAATTTGGAATGTCTTCAAACTCAAATTGAGCGTCCTGATCCTCGTGAAATGTAAATTTATATTGTGTATAGCCTATGTTTAAAATATGTATTTTCATCCATAATTGAAGCATATTGATCAATTTTTTTGTTGAGCTTATGTTAGGAATTTAACAGTGCATTGTTCATTGCTAAACCAAGGAATTTTTTCCGAAATTTTATCACAAGTTTCTTGTTGAATTTCATTTTAAATCCAAAGCAAATTATTGATGGGATCTCTGTCGAATTGTATTCTAGATCCAAAATTTGTATCATTTTTCCTATCAATGCTTATGTCAATTTAATTTCATTGCAATCTGGACTCTGTAGAAATTGTTTAAAACCAAATCATTATGAGGTTCTCTGTTAATTTCATTGCAAAGCCAGGTTTTTAGTAGCATGGAGTTTCTATATATCAGTATAATAAATCTAGAATTTTTGGGATCGTGGATTACCGTACAAAGGTTTTCGAGAGTTTTTATTTACTTATTACAATCCTGGGCGTTAGCCCTTTTACCTTGCCAAGTTACACATGTGACCACAGGCTAGAACCTAATGTTGGCCCTAAGGGCACTATTCAGGGCTCTAGAACTCCGTCGCTCCAGAGGTTTCATAAACTCAACACTCCCTTCCACCTAAATTGATTACTAGCCGAATTTGGTCGCAAAATGAAGTTGACCAATAGTTGTAAGTTAACCCCACCCTTCCACTTTCCTTCATCAAAATTTACGAAATTAATTGAATGGCCGGTGGAGATTCTCCTCAAGCGAGAACCTACGGTGGATTTTCACTCAGGAACTCCAAACTTTGGGGTTTTCCCCCTTTTCACAACTTTAAATTGTATCACCCGGATTTTCAAACCGTCAAAGGGCTTGGGGATATAATGTCTTACACTTTCCTTGATCAATGGCTAGCGTATAATCCAAAGTTTGAAACTTCGATAGATTCTCACCCTTTTATAATAAGGAATCCTTTTTGCCGAAGTATCGAATCCCGAACAATTCAGAGATCAACGGTTCTTGGACCTAGCTCCGATCTACAGCTAGAAGAAACTTTGGGGCTCTGGGTTTTGAAAGTTTTTGCTACTTCAATTAACATTACCTCCAAACTAGTGAATCTTGAACCCACAGATCTGATGGTCTTTGATTAACCATCATCAACAATCATGATTAATTCTAGGCTTCGGGAGTTCGAGGCTTTCTCACCAACACAAAATTCACCCACCACCTCCCGAATGGATGAATTCCAAATACTCAGAATGTATAGACACATGTACAAAACTTTCGATGGTAAGGATTTACTCTAGACTTCGGGACTCCGAGAGTTCCCTAAATTTTAAGCTTCTCGACTTAAATTCTTCAGAGTACCAAATTACTGAACCTTCGAAAAATGAAGGCTCATCGATCTAAAGGTCCTTGATCGATCACTATATCTATGATTGTCCTTCACTCTGGGACTTCTGGGCTTTGGGTTTTCTTATCTCTTGGACAATCAGGACAAAAACGTGTCGAATCGTCGAACTCTTATAGATCCAATGACTAGTTTTCACCCACCAATATACAGTGTAGATTCACTCCACGACTTCGGTCTTAGGGGATCACTTAATTCAAACAACTCTAATCCGTCGAACTAATGAAGCCCAAAGGTCTCAGGGTTTAACAAGTGTGCTACTCTAGTCCGATCGAACGGTTGAGGGGGAATTTTGACTCCTTACAATCAGATCTCATCCACTCATTTTTAAAATGAGAAATTCTCCTCCTTTAGACTTACCCTCACTATTACTCTTTGGGATTCGTCACTTAGACGACTCGATCTCTGGCACACATGGTGCATTTTTCTCCTGAATTACAAACTTTAAGAGGTCTCATGCACACTTAATTCACTTACTCTATATGTTGCACTATCACTCCTGATCTTCGTTCTTTAGAAGTAAAGGCACCCTTCTACCTTGATTGGCCTCTGTGCTCACCTTGCATTGTTTCTCCTGACATTTTCACTTCATAAGTTCCTTCTGTGCACCTCTTTCTTTGGCACTGGGAAAACCTTGTTCTGTGTCTCCTAGAAGAGAAATTTTGGATCCGAACAAAATTATTTCTCATTTTCAGAAATAGAAAAACACATAGACACGAAATTTACTTATCATAGTATCTTCTAATTCAATAAGTACACGGAAATTTTACAGTCTCCTCTTGGTGGTTGAGAGTATCTCTCTTCTCTCCTTTATCTTTCAAATTTATACATATAAAGATTATTCTAATACATAATGTCGGCTTACTTGATTTTTGCATTGGAAGGTTGTTTCAATTTTAATTAATGATTGATTCTTGTATTTCATTGGGAAGAGAGATATCTGTAAATGGTGACTAGTAATTGCATGATGGATTTCATAAGGAAATGACACATTTTATAGAAGATGATTTATTGTAATAGTATGCAATGGTGTTATGAAGTGGTGACCATGTAACCCGATTTTCTGTGTTTGAAGAAATGTAGTTAAGAATACTAGACTTTATAATTGAATTTTGGAATGAATTGAAAATATGGGAATTAAATACTTCCTTATTCCTCATAACAGTCGCCAGTCTTGAGACCTTAAGTGGTCAAAATCAATCGGATGAATCCTATAATTGAGCATTTATTATGTGTCTTGGAGGACCTAACCTTGCAGGATAAGTTGGTTGGGTAGTTTTGTATTTTGTCTTACATGAGGTGGAAAATCCTTCATGCATTAAAGTGGTATGTAAATCTAGTTGTGCAATGAAATGAAAGAAATAAATTGTGTATTACTGATGTATTTTATTAGCATGAATTAGACTGTGTATGACTGAAGTATGTTAATATCATATTTCACTTATTATAATGATGACCTCTTAAAGTTACAATATATATATATATATATATATATATATATATATATATATATATATATATATATATCTTACTATTTCTCAATTATTTATGATGTAATAGAGGGTTTGTTACATATGGTATCAGATCGAGTTTAACACTGCAACATTGGACCATTATGCCATCCATTGTGTTAAACTAAATGATTGAATTAGATCGCTAATAAATATCTGAAATTGTTATGGMAGGTAATCATGGTTAGAGGACGTAGGGGAAGTAGATGACGTGGTGTTGGAGAAAGAGGTGTGRCACCTCCGATAGTACCCACGCCAGAAGGGTCTAACCCCCAGAGATATGAGAAGAATATTGAGTCAGAACAGATTATTGTGGGAGATGTGGTAGGTTTGATGAGATCCTTCTAGAAGATGTCTGAGGCATTGATTAATCGCTTGGATTGAGATGAGTGCATAGCATATGTACCCAATGAGGGTTCACATCGCACTCTATCTGGTAGTGGTAGTATACATAGAGAACTCTAGAAGGTGAAGTTTCTCAAGTTCATGGGTGCCACGGAAGACTTATCCACCGAGGCATTGTTGGATAATATGGCGATGTGCTTCACACTTCATGATTACACCTCCAACATGAAATTTTGCATGGAGGTATTTCAGTTGAAGGGGATTTCTCTTCTATGGGGGAAGGCGCTCCTAACTCAACTAAACATGGTCGTCGAATACGTGTCATGGGAACTGTTCGAGGAACGGTTCCGGGAGAATTACTTGTTCGAGAATTCATTGAGCATAAAATTAATGAGTTCAATGTCTTACGATAGGGTATTTGTACGGTGCCAGAGTATGAGTCAAGACTCATGGAGTTACTTAGGTATGCTCACATCTAAACATGAAGATTTTAAAGGTCAAAAAATTTGTGTTTGGCCTTAACTTCAACATTCATGAAAAGGTATAGATCCTAATGCCTCAGTCTTTACATGATGTAGTTCATAAGGCCCTCATAGCTGAGGAAGAGATGAATAGCGAGGGTCAGAGAAGGAATCATTCTAGACATGATGTACAGGCAAAACCAAGAGTGCAACAACACCAGACACTAGCCAGATAGGCTTCAGGGCATCAAGATATGACCAGAGGACCTATGTTCACAACACCATGACAACAGACTCCTCAACATAGGACTCCTTACAGAGGACCACAACAATAGTAGTTTAGGCTTGTTCACAAGAATAGACCAGGATCACAAGTTATTAGACCAAAAACTTCTACTTTGGGGACTAGGAGCAGTAGACCAAAGACTGGATGTTGGACATGTGGTGATCCATATTACCAGTGAGACTGTCCGATTGAGAAGGCCATAACATTCGGATCATCAGGACCCACTACAGTTGGAGATTTGGGAAAATCCCACAGGATACATGGAGTGATGAACAATCGTGAGGCTAAGCACCAGTCCACTATGCTAGAGACATCGGGTATAATCGCAGACCAAAATTTCAGTATATTGATAGATCCAGGTGCTACAGAGAGATTTATCTCTAGTGTAGTGTTTAAGAGAACTAAGGCAAAAGCAATAGAGCAGGACGAGTTTAGATACGTAGAAATGGCATCGGGTGCCAAACAGAAGGTTGGAGGGAAGGTTATAGACTATAGCCTTAACTTGGGAGACTTTGTGACAAGGGTAGATCTTTATGTCACAATCTTAGGCTCTTATGACATAGTGATTGGTATGGATTGGTTGGAATCGCATGATGCGATACTTAACTGTAAAATGAAATGATTAAGTTTGAAGGATGGTTTGGGACAAATTAGAGTGATTGTAGGAAGAAACCATGGAGTGTCCTTGAGGTTTATTTCTTCCCTAAAATTGTAGAAGAGTATGCACAAGGGATGAAAGTTATATGCAATATTATCACTAAATAAAAAGGGCGAGGTGGAAGGAATAGAAAAATTTCTTGTAGTGTAAGAGTTTGCATACGTGTTTCCAGAAGAGTTACCAGGTTTATCGCGTGAAAGAGAGCTAGAATTTATGATAGACCTGAAACCTGGAATTGAACCTATTGCAAGAATTCCTTACCGAATGTCAACCCCATAATTGTAGTAGTTGAAAATTAAATTGAAGGAATTTTTGGACTTGGGACTTATACGTATAAGTGTGTCGCCTTGGGTGCACCAATTATTTTCGTGAGAAAGAAGGATGGATCGTGGAGACTCTATATTTACTATTGTCAGTTGAACCAAGCAACGATCAAGAACTAGTATCCGTTGCCAAGAATAGATGATTTGTTTGATCCGATTAAAGGGGCGATGGTATTTTCGAAGATTGACTTGAGATCAAGATATCACCAATTACGGATTAAAGAAGAAGATATCCCTAAGACCACTTTTAAGATGAGATTTGGACACTATGAGTTTATAGTTTGATTGTTCAGATTGATGAACACCCCATGAGTATTCATGAGTTTGATGAATGGGGTGTTCCGTGAATACTTGAAAAAGTGTGTTCAAGTATTTATTGATGACATATTGATTTATTCTCGGACGAAATAAGAACACGGCAAACATTTAAGATTGGTCTTGCATTGCCTAAGAAAAAACAAATTGTACAGGAAGCTATCAAAATTCTCTTTTTACCAATCGAAGATTCATTATTTGGGACATATCATATCTGGTGAAGGTATCGCTATTGATCCAGTGAAAGTGGAGGTTATTATGGAATTGCCAGCACTGACAAACGTATAAGAAGTAAGCAGTTTTATGGGTTTAGCAGGATATTACCGACGATTCATCGAAGGCTTATCGAAGATAGCAAATCCAATCACAGAATTTCACAAGAAGAAAAATAAGTTCTTGTGGACTAAGAAATGCACAGAATCTTTTCAAAGGATGAAAGAGTTGTTGACAATAACACTGATACTAAAAGTCCCTGACATGGACAAGGATTTCTTGGTATGGCACACGAACGCATCCAAGGAAGGGTTAGGTGAACTTTTGATTTAAGGCAGTCAAGTGATCGCTTACATTTCAAGGAAATTGAGAAAGCATGAAGAGAAATACGCAATGCATGACTTGGAGTTATCATCTATTGTATATGCCTTGAGAGTTTGGAGACACTATCTGATTGGATGAAAATTTGAATTAAAGACAACTCATTTTGGATTGTAGCATATTTTCACATAGAGTGACTTGAATGCATGACAAAGGTGTTGGTCATAATTACTTAGTGAATACGATTTTGAAATTACTTACATTAAAGGAAATGTGAAACGAGTGGCAGATGCGTTGAGTAGGATGCCACGCATGTTTTCGATATTACCTCTTATGACGAATCTTCGAGAAAATATTCTAACTCTACAAATCAATGATGACTGGTATAAAGAAGTTAATAATAATAATGGACAATATACCATGATGGTATCGAAGTATGAAGTTTATTCACTATATGATGATGGATTGTGGAGATTTAACGGAAGAATTTATGTACCACCTAATGACGAACTAAGAAGTTTTATCCTAAGTGAAGCACATCGAGCAGTATACATGGATCATCCAAGAGTCACGAAGATGAAGGAAGATCTTAAGCCTTTATTCTTCTAGAAGGGAATGAAATAATACATAGTTAGTTACGTCGCGAGATGCCTAGAATGTCAGCAAGTGAAGGTTGAACATAGACATATAGAAAGATTGTTACAACCACACACTATTCCTGAATCGAAATGGCAAGTCATTTCGATGGACTTTATTTTTGGATTTCCATTGACGACAAGGAGACGCGATTTGATTTTTGTGGTAGTTGACACTCTGACGAAGAGTGCACACTTTATTCCAGGGCATACGACGTATCAGGCACCAAACATAGCTATATTATTTTTCAGCAAGATTGTGAGATTACATGGTGTGACAAAAATAATCATATCCTATCGAGGATCGATGTTTACAAGACGGTTTTGGACCAGTTTCCAAGAGCCTTTGGGAACATAACTAAACTTTAGCAAAGATTATCACCCAGAGACAGACGGGAAAACAGAAAGAACAAACCAGATTTTGGAGGATATGTTTTGTATGTATGTAATGGACCAGCAGAAACATTGGGAATAATTCTTACCACTAGTAGAGTTTTCATACAACAATAGCTATCAGAGTATGATTAAGATGGAACCATTTGAGTTTCTTTATGGACGACCATTTCAGATGCCTTTATGTTGGGATCGAATTGAGAAAAAGGTTCTGGAAGGACCAAAAGTGATTCAAGAAATGGAAGAATAGATGAAATCGATAAGAAAGAGTATTAAAGAAGAACAAGATCGAAAAAAGAGTTATGTTGATGCACATCGCATTGACCGCAATTATGAAGTTGGAGACAGAGTATTCTTGCAGGTAAAATCGTAGAAGAGTTTGATCAAGTTTGGAAAGGGTGCTAAACTCTCTCCTAGGTTTGTGGGACCCTTCGAAGTACTGTAAAAGGAAGGACCTGTGGTTTATCCACTAGAATTTCCTAATTATTTGAGTTGTATGCACGATGTATTTCATGTATCTATTTTGAGACATTATATTAGTGATCCTTCACATGTTATTGACACGAGTTCTTTGCAGGTGTTGGAACAGGGTTCTCTCATGGCAGAGCCAATCCACATTCTGGACCATCGCATTCGACAACTATGGCATCGAATAGTCGATCAGGTCAAGCTCCAGTGGGACAATTATATTCCACGCTCGGATACATGGGAGGATGCATATAAGATGTGTCAATAGTTTACTTACTTGTTTGATAGATTAGACATATAGATCTATATCAGATACATTTATTTACTTGATTTTATATATAATGTACAAACTTCGAGATGAAGTTTAAAACAAGAGGGAGTGTATGTAACATCCCTCTCTACTGAGCATACTATTATTGACTTATTCTTTGAGGACACTTTCTTGCAAGTGATCCGGTTATGGGACACTGTGATTTAATTGACATTATGGGTTATATATGATGATGTTGAGGTGTCATGACTTATATATATATATATATATATATATATATATATATATATATATATATTGACAGATGCTTTTGACAATTCATCCTGAGTATGCAAGAAACATGACAGGTTATGATGTCGATGACATCAATGGGCTCCCTTGGACTCCAGATTGAGTTAGGGGTGGATTGTATTATTTGACTATTTCATTATTATGCATATATTATGTATGATGTATTTCAGTATGATTTATGTATATGGATTTTTGACACTATTTTGTTTAGTGGATACAGGCTTGATGATGCTTGTTAATCCAACTCACATAAGAAGTAAAGGGGCCTTCCAAGGAAACCAGATTTTGAGGGAGAGGTGTGGAAGCATCCCTGTCACAGCCTACTAGAACTCCCACTATGGAAAGAATTGTAGGTTAATGATTACCTAGTTTGGGTGGTCCACAATGTTGTCAGGGGAGACTGAGACAGTTTCTCATTAAGATTTCTAYGGGGTGCGCAATAAGGTGTTTTCTTTATTCCTTAGAAACCCTTAGTCTCTCACAAGGTCGAATGAATAGATTTTTTACTCCAAGGGATTGGACAAACTTCCAAAACAAGTCAACCACGACTGGAACCCTCGGAACACARAGGTGATTCTTGAAGGRCACGTTGTGTAATTAAAATGTGAGTCAACAAATCTAGGTGTCCTAGAAAGCATGGAAATAATTAGACCTTGTTGGATTGAATAATAAATTAAAAGGTAGATTATTAATTGAAAATCCTAACAAGATTCTAAGCCTTAGTCTAAGATTTGGCCTAAGTCTAAGTTTAATTGGGGGCTAAGTAAAATATTAAATTGGGATAAATCTGATTCTAGGAAAAGGTGGTAAAAATATAAAGATTAGATAAATGCACACATGTGCATGAAATTAATAGAAAAAAAGGGGGATTTTTAAAATAGAAATAAATAATAACTTAAGAGAATGGGTGTGCATAGAATAGAATATTGAGTCAACCAACCACTAGACTAACTAAAGGAAGAATCTTAATCCAACTCTAACTAAGATCTAGTTATGAGACACCCATTAATTAAGGGATTGGGGAACTAAGAGACAACTAAGAGGGAAAATAGGAACACATTGGGGAATGTGAGAGAAAATGGGTTTTAAATAAAAATAAAAAGGAAAATTATTTGTGCGACCTGGGGAGAGTGTGACACATGTAGTGGGTGAATAATCCTTTAATTAAAATATTAAAAGTTGATGAATTATGCATGAGGACATGTGTCTGTGAGGAAGATTTATATAAAAAAATTGATGTAGAAGGGAAAGGGGATAGGACCTTGGGGAAAAACTGTTATGTTGTCAAATTTTTTATTGACTGTCTTTTACTTGTGAGAGTTGGGACTCTAGGCTTGTGAAAGGAGTGGAAGCTCTTCCTTGCGAGGCAAGCTTAGAATCTTCTATGTCTTGTTTTTTGTGCTTGGCCCCTTTGCGGCTTGAGAGGCTAAGGGGGAAAAAGAGTACCTCTAGCATTGGTTGGGAGGTACTAGTGAAGTCTCTGGGATTAGAAAGTGAAGGAAAGGAAGGATCTTAAGACTTGAAGGGAATATTCATTATGCATATTCCATTGGTCTTGGTATTTTTATATTCTAAATTTATTTACATTACGTGTGTTTTAGTATAATAGATTGATGGAGTCACTGTAGATTCTTCGGAAAGTTTGAATGCCAAGTATTATGTTTTCTTCCAAACAAATAATAGTCACTGGTTACATTTTAAATATTCATTGTAAATTTTGGATGTCTTCCAACTCAAATTGAGCGGTCTGATCCTCCTTGTGCAATGTGAATTTATATTGTGTATAGCCTATGTTTAAAATCTGTATTTTCATCCATAATTGAAGCATATTGATCAAATATTTTGTTGATATTATGTTAGGAATTTAACAGTGCATTGTTCATTGGTAAACCAAGGAATTTGTTCTGAAATTTTATCACAAGTTTCTTGTTGAATTTCATTTTAAATCCAAATCAAATTATTGATGGGATCTCTGTTGAATTGTATTCTAGATCCGAACTTTGTATCATTTTCCCTGTTAATACTTATGTCAATTTAATTTCATTACATTCTGGACTCTGTTGAAATTGTTTAAACCCGAATCATTATGCGTTTCTCTGTTAATTTCGTTGCAAAACTAGGTTTTTAGTAGCATGGAGTTTCTATATATTAGTATAATAAATCCATATTTTTCGAGATCATGGATTACCGTACGAAGGTTTTTCGGAGTTTTTATTTACTTATTACAATCCTGGGTGTTTTCCCTTTTACCTTGCCAAGTTACGCATGTGACCACGGGCTAGAACCTAACGCTATCCCTAAGGGCACTATTCAGGGATATGGAACTTCATCACTCTAGAGGTTTCATAAACTCAATAATCCCTTCCACTTGAAGTGATTACCGGCCAAATTCGGTCCTAAAACGATGTTGACCGAAAGTTGTAGGTTAAACCCACCTGTTAGCACTACAAGTCACCTTCATATTGCGTTGAAGGTAAGCCCAGTACCCATCAGTTTATATGTCACAGGTTGGTTTTAAAGAGGTCAAATGGGCGCAGACTCAATGATAATAACATTCTAACTCAGAAATATGGTCTAGCATGCACAAGCATTTGAGGTCTGGAATCAACTTCAGTCATTAAGTTGGAGTAAGGGTGAATAGAGGGAAGAATTTGGAGAGGAGAGTGTAGAGGTATGATATGGACATCAAGTCTTCAAGCATCCTAAGGGGGGAAAACTCAAACACAAGATCCTCTTGGATTTAAATTTCAAGGAAACTGAAAGAAATTATAACAGCACAAAAAACAAAGGAAAACAATCCCCTTGCAAAAATATGATAACATTAAGCTCCATGGGGGATAGATTCCTCCCCGCGAAGCTCGAAGATCTCCCTTTGTAGTTCCAGTCACCTTATGTTGGTCTATGGAGTCAAGCTCAAAAACACCTTGCTGAAGACTATAAATCCGAAAAGTAGAAACAAAAATAAACATACTTTCTCCAAGGAGCTTATTTATGTACAAAAACCTAGGCTAATTGATTTTTACAAAGCGCTAGGTGAAAGCAAACTTCCACCATAGCCACTCAGACTGTTTGGTATAATGATCCTTTTATTTCCTATAGATAATTCACAAAAGGCTAAGGAAGTATGACAACAAAACGAGGACATGTATTGGAACACTAACTATACCCCCAAATGATGATAAGATGAATAAAATTGCAGGCTCCAATACTTTTGGAAAACACAGCTCCATATATAATCCCACAAGGTCACAAAATTCATAATCAGGGGAGCTCAACTGGTAAGAAATTAACTCCTGTCCTTTTTTGTGGCTCACCCATCGTGTGATGTTCTCAAAGTGTGCAGGTGGGTGGAGAACTGATGCAGGCTGGCTGATACCAGGTGATACCTGCTCAATTACAGATTATGGATAGGAGATAAACTATCCACTAAGCTCCTCCTTTACATGTTTCTCTTTTTTTTTGTGAGTCTAGGATATTTTATTTKCACCCGATGCTTTTCTTTAATTAATAAAGGAAAAGGCTCTATAGTGTGGTCTTGGAAATCTTTCATAACACCATACTCACCTGARTATTGGTGAACTAATGCAATTTGAACATTTCAGAAAATTTGAAATGCAAGACTCCATGTAYATGGCCACAGGATCATGAATATTGTGATAGAATCATGGCTTCTTTAGAAGGCCAGGATGATCCTCTGCAAAAATCTCTGTGCTCATAAATAAATGCCCTTCTTCTTCATCTGAAACCAACTCTCGATCATCAATAGTTKCATTTTTTTCTCCAGAAAAATGATCATAAGATAAAGGGGCAGTGGGATTTAGACCATGATAACTATGATTAGTCAAGAACATACAGCTATATATGCAATCAGTTGTTGCTACATGCTCAAAATGTTCTTGAAACTGGTCATAAGATGGATATGTATTCTTGCCCATAGAAAAATCTGCAAATGATGAAGAACTTGATTCCAACTTTGAATCATACCTACTTCCCGGTTGTTGTTCCAAATCTGATTCATGTTACCTATCTTCTTGCTCAGAATCTAAAAAAAATTGATAGTCTTCTTCCTCATGTTCATACAAATATGCATGCCTATGAACCCACCTGCTAGCCCTGATGTTCTCTTCAACCTCTCCAACATCCTCAAACATATGTCTCAATGATGAATATTTCCTCTCTCTCGGGAGAAGGATGAGCTCTGGATGCTAAGCCATGATATAGTACACCATGGTAGCAGTCTCTGTGGGTCTGATCTCCACAGTCATGCTATGATAGATGATGTAAAACCTCCTGTTGAAGACAACCAAGGCTTCATCTTCCCCTCTCATCAAGGCATTAAAATCAAACCAGTATTGATAAAGGGATTTTTTCTCACCCCAACACTTTAAAAAGGCATGGCATAGCTCGGTCCAAGAATCAATAGAACTGGCCTCCAGACATCTAAACCACACAACAACATCTCTAGATAGGGAATGTGAGTACAGCCTCATGGTAACATCATCATGAACGATCTCAAACTAATCAATAAAGTTCTCAAAGGCCCCCAAGTGCCTCTCAGCTGTAAAATGATCCTCCCTAGAAAACTAGGAAGATACTCAAAGGAATCAAGAGGGTAAGGGTTAAAGAGATATGGCAGCCTCAGAGGTTTAAACAACTTATTTCTGATTTTAATTTGAAAAGAAGTGGGTTGAATATGGGATTCAACAAGAGGATGGGGAGGCTCAGCAGGAATAAAAGGAGGTAACAAGATTTGAGAAGAGTGTGAATTATTTTCAACCTCCTCAAGGCTACAAGGGTGATCAATTTCGAGAGGAGATGTAATACAGATCTCACTTTTATGAATAGGCAGAGATGAAGGGATGAGAACAGTATCTACAACACAAGAAGGGGGTATTATTTCTTTTTCCAAATATGGATGAACAAAAGAAGGCTTAAGGACATCTGAATATACAAATTAGAGGATAATCCTCTCTATAAGTAAAGGGAAAGAGAGAAATGAGTTGATAAAGAAAAATGAGATTTCATGAAGCAAGCTCATAAAATAATACCTGGTATTTCCCTTCGGCATGGTCATCTTTCTGTCAACAAGATCCTCTCCGGTGGAGTCTTTGATTGTGGAGTCGCCAGGTGAAATATATGCAGAATGAGTGTGTCTAGTCTTTGTTCACCATCAAAGACCAGATCTGAGCGTTGTGTTCTCACAGGGGCTACCAGCTGTATCTAGAAGAAATCACACTAAAATAGTGGAGCCCAGACAATGGATTCACCACAATGTATTCGCCACAGTGGAGTTGCCAGGGGCAATCGCAATCTTCAAAGGTTCTGAATTTTGATGCACCTTCAGAATCAGAAGTTCGTTGTTGTTTTCCCAGGGAAGATATCTTTACTTTCATCCCCGGCAATGACGCCAGAAATGTTAGCACTAGAAGTCACCTTCAGATTGTGTTTAAGGTAAGCTCAGTACCCATCATTTTATATGTCACAAGTTGGTTTTAAAGAGGTCAAATGGGCGCAGACTCAATGATAATAATGTTCTAACTCAGAAATCTGGTCTAGCATGCACAAGCATTTGAGGTCTGGAATCAACTTCAATCAGTAAGTTGGAGTAAGGGTGAATAGAGGGAAGACTTTGGAGAGGAGAGTGTAGAGGTCTGCTATGAACATTAGGTCTTCAAGCAACCTAAGGAGGAAAAACTCAAACACAAGATCCTCTTGGATTTAAATTTCAAGGAAACTGAAAGAAATTATAACAACACTATAATCAAAACATTCATCATAATACAGTTACAACAATTCATGTGAATCAATCAATCATGAACTCTCTCGGTATCAGAGGCAAATAATATTAAGTAAGAAAGATGACTTAGATTAACCAAGATGTCTCAAAAAAAAATACATAACTAGAGAACCAGTGTTCTTCATAAAAATATTACAATAGCAGGCAGCCTAGCTCAACCATTTAACCCTTACAAAATATCAAAACTGAGTATATATACTTAGAGCCACTAGCTCCCACCAGGAGTGCTCTTTGGTCACTTCATTCAAGGCCCATCATCCACATTTTCTTCTGTCAAAATGCACTTGCATTCTTCTGTTAGACACAATATCAGATCAGTATGGAATTTGCAGGAAAATCTGCTAACAGGGGAACTTTGGGTTGACAGTCTACCTCCACGGCCAATTCTTCCATGATTTCCATTTATGGAACAAAATGAGGTTACAACCACCCCTTTACTTTCATTAACTACTTTCATCGGGATCAAGAAGAGGCCCAATACTTATGCATGTTCTAGGCGGTGCCAATGATCCCTTCGAACTGATCTCGGAGCTTTGAAACCATGTAGCTCTTTGTTGAGACCAAGACGGGTGCTTTGGTCCTTTGGTGTGAATTTTCTCCATTCCTCCACATGACCTCAGGCCATGACCTGGGGCTCCCATGTGAAATTTCTAGATTTCGCATTTCGGGAGTTTTCAATCCATTCAACCTCCAAAATCCCGATGCTCGATCCTGCGAAACGACCTATCCAAATCGACGATCAGAGTCGTTTTGAATCAAATGGCTAAGATCATTTCCTCAAACAGCCTTATCTTTCTACCACTCAATAAGCACTTACCTTTCATTTATCCCCACTTTCCATATGACCCTGGGTTGCAACCGTGTGCCTAATTCCCAGGCATTTCGGGATTTCGCGTTTCGCGAGTTTGCATTGTGTTCCATGATGGAATCTCTGAGTCAGGAAATCGTGATTGTTTGGATTGGGAGACATGTGTCCCTTTGCATCAGATGGTCTTCATGAACATAGAAATTTCAGGACCTTGGGCCATTACCATTTCTCACTTCATCTTTCCCGAAATGACTTTCTTCACGTTGATCCTGCGCCACATGTTCTTCTGGAATGGACGTCCAAGATCATTTCGGGACTTCGAAATTTGCGAGTCTTCAAGTATCTACCCTCTTACTTTCCTGACTCATGAAATCGTGAAAGGATGATCCAATGGTCTAGATCTCTCCTTTAATCAATGGTTGCGATATTTTCACGATTTCGCATTTCACGATTTCTGATGACTCTACTCCTTGACCGCTCCATCTTGCGAAACCATGAAATCTTGATCATGCACCACATGTCTTTCACAGCACCAATAGCTAGGATTGGCCTCATGATTTTAGATCTCTGTCTGATGCTATACTTCGTGTAACTCTATGATCCTGATCGCCTGATGGTCGTCGATCTTTTTTGTCTGATGGATCCGACGGCCAAGACTGAGCCTGTGCTTGATGGATTTTCGTTGACCAGGTATGTACACACCTTTGCAAAATTGTGCCCTGACTTTGGATGAAAAAAATTTGTGGGTTTTTTAAGAACAGTTTTTCGCATTTGGTCGCCCAATGACCAACTTCAAAGGAAAACAATCCCCTTGCAAAAATATGTGATAACACCAGCCTTCCACTTTCCTTCATCAAAATTTACAAACTTAATCGAATGGCTGGTGGATATTCTCCTCAAGCGAGAACCTACAATGGATTTTCACTCTAGAACTCCAAACTTTGGGGTTTTTCCCTCTTTTCACAACTTTAAATAGTATCACCTGGACCGCTGAACTGCCAAAAGGCTTGGAGATCTAATGGCTTACACTTTCCTTGATCAAGAGTTGACGTCTACTCTAGAGTTCGAAACTCCAAGAGATTCTCACCCTTTTATAACAACAACTCCTTTTTGTCAAAGTAACGAATCCCAAACAATTCGAAGATCAACAGTTCTTGCACCTAGCTCTGATATACAGCTAGAAGAATATTTGGGGCTCTGGGTTTCAGAAATTTTTGCTACTTCAATTCATGTTACCTATGAACTAGCGAAGGTTGAACCCACAGATCTAATGGTCTTTGATTAACCGCCGTCAATGGTCAGGATTAATTCTGGGCTACGGGAGTTCGAGACTTTCTCACCAGCACAAAATTCACCCACCACCTCTCGAATGGCTGAATTCCAAATACTCGGAATCTACAGACACATGTACACATCATTCGATGTAAGGATTTACTTCGAACTTCAGGACTCCGGAAGTTCCCTAACTTTTAAGCTTCTTGACTCAAATTCTTCAAAAAAATGAAGGYTTGTAGATCTAAAGGTCCTCGATCAATCATTATATCTACGACTGTMCTTCACTCTAAGACTTCAGGGCTTCGAGGTTTTTCATCTCTTAGACAATCAGGACACAAAATTTTTGAGTCATCGAACTCTTACAAATTCAACAACTAGTTTTCACCCACCGATATACAGTGTAGATTCACTCCGTGAATTCAAGATTTAGGGATCACTTAATTCAAACAACTCTAATCCACCAAATTAATGAAGATGGAAGGTCTCAGGGTTTAACAAGCGTTCTACTCTAGTTTGATCGGATGATTGAGGGGGAATTTTGACTCCTTATGATTAGATCTCATCCACTCATTTCTAAAATGAGAAATTCTCCTCCTTGAGACTTACCCTCGTTGTTCCTCTTTGGGATTCGTCACTTAGACGACTCGATATATGGCACACATGGTGTGTTTTTCTCCCGAATTCTAGACTTTAAGAGGTCTCCTACACACTTAATGCACCTACTATGTATGTTGCACTATCACTCTTGAGCGTCGTTTTTCAGAAGTAAAGGAACCCTTGTACCTTGATTGGACTATGTGCTCACCTTGCATTGTTTCTCC